>JAMQMW010001454.1:47849-84175 GCA_024115155.1 Thelonectria blattea
ACCCCAACAAACACAACTTGCCTCGAGCAATTATGCACGTTGCGTCACCCGCACGTCGTCACATGGCCGTGCCACATTTCCTTTTCTTCTTTGGTGCTTGATCGCGCGGCCCTCCAATTTTACTCGCTTGGTTTTTAAACACCGATGCGTATCGCGGCTAATGTGAAGGAAGGGAAGTGTGGTTGTGGCTGGTGTACTGTTTATGGGGAAAAAGGTGGGGAGCTTGAGAGCTTTGAAGTGTGGCGCTGGGCGGGAGCTAGGAGCTTCAGCCTTTGTCCGAGGTGAGACTTGGTGTGGGGTTCTTGAGAATCCTAGGACGAAGGTCCTTTGAACGTTCGAGGAAGCGTGTCTGCCTGTCAACACCAAGCATAGCCGGTGTCTTTTTATGGTTTTGATCTTCACAATTGAATCATTATTTGACTGTAAACCCCCATCGCTCGTGTAATTCGCCATGGCCGACGACACCCCCGAGGCTGCTGCCCCCCGCCTCAACAAGGAACGCCACCTCAAGTACTGGAAGCGATGCCACACCAGCTTCCTCCCGACCCCGTACACGGCCTCGGACTCGAGCCGCCTCACCTTTGCGTGCTTCACCATCGCCGCCCTGGACCTCCTCTCCTCCCCGCTGACCCCCTCCGACCGCGCCGCCATCCGCCGCTGGGTCCTGAGCCTGCAGCACCCGGACGGCGGCTTCTGCGGGAGCTCGACGCACGCGCTGTCCGGCCCGCACGCGTCCAAGGGCACCGCCAACCTGGCCGCGAGCTTCTTCGCCCTCGTGCTGCTGGGCCTGGCCGCCGACGGGGAGGAGCAGGCGAGGGGGGCGTTTGTCGGAGTGCACCGGACGAAGCTGTTGCGGTGGCTGCGGAAGCTGCAGCGCGAGGACGGGAGCTTCGGGCAGAACTTGTGGGAGGGGGAGAGCGTGGGCGGGAGGGATATGCGGCATAGTTATCTGGCGAGTTCGGTTCGGTGGATGTTGAGGGGGGATGTCGAGGAGGGCGGGGAGGGGTGGGTGGAGGATGTGAATGTGGAAGAGATGGTAGCTCACATCCGCAGAGGACAGGTATGTGCTGTTTTTATTGTGGTGAGATGGCGGCTGACATGGGTAGACGTACGACGGAGGCGTTGCCGAGGCATCGCAACACGAATCTCACGGTATGGTTGGATTGTTTGTGAGAGAGAAAGTCACTAATGCCGTTTAGCTGGCTACGCGTATTGTGCAATTGGAGCGCTTTCACTTCTCGACCGGCCACTGGACTCTACCGCTCCAGTAGTCGAAAAGGCCCTACGAGACGGCGTGCCGAACCACGAGGGCTTGATTGGGTTTTTGGTTTCCCGGCCGTTTGTCTACCTGTCAGAAAAGGAAGCGGCGGATGAAGTCGAAGAGAACTTCCTCCAAGGCGGCCTGGGAGACTCAGAGCCGGCTCACGTGGGATTCAATGGACGGTGCAACAAAAAGGCCGATACCTGCTACTGCTGGTGGGTTGCTGCAACCTTGGCGGTATGTCTACTTCGGTCATTGCTTGTGCATTGTGATTGACGACGTATAGATGCTCGGAAACTCGTCCATGATTGACGTGCCCCCCTCGCGACGCTACCTCCTGGACATCACGCAGCACGTCGTCGGCGGCTTCTCCAAGGCCGTCGACGGACCGCCGGACCTGTACCACTCGTACCTCGGATTGGCGGCGCTGGCCACCATGGGCGACGCCGACTTGAAGGAGTTTGATGTCGGGCTCTGTTGCAGCAAGGAGACGACGCGGAAGATTGAGCTGGCGCGGGATGGCTTGTTGGAGAAGGTCAGAGGGGGTGAGAGCTGGGGAGGCTTGATAGCTTAGTTTTGTGAGCGAGACTGGGCATTATAATGAAAGAAGACATATCATGACACCAAAAGGAAAATAATTAGAGGACAAGAGGAATTGATGATAGAGTTGGGCATCATGCGCAGAGCTCCGGATATCCGAGATTCAGCCGATCATGACTTCATTCCCACTTCGCGAGTCTCGTTCGGAAATTCCATCTCCAAATCCAACAACCCCCCATCGCCATTCGCCATGGCCACCCAAGAATCAAAACCACCCACCGAGACCAAGACCGCCGAGTCTACGACAGTATCCTCGTCCGAGGCCAATTCATCCTCAAACGCCAATCCATCATCCGACGCCAAGTCCTCATGGAGCGACGACAAGCGCCGCAAGTTTGAGAGGTAAAGCCCCGCGCTGACTGGACCGAGACTTGCGCAACTGACAATCTGGCTTAGTAAATCCTCGAGCGAATTCTACGATCCGTGCCAGGAGGCCGCGCAGCGAAGTTATCGATGTCTGTACCGAAACGGAGGCGACAAGTCCATGTGCGGCGAATATTTCCAGTCAGTGATACCCCCATGGTGGGGAGGATGAGGATGATGGATGGAGGCGGCTAACGAGGGATAGGGCGTATCGCGATTGTAAACAAGCATGGGTATGTTTTTGCGATTGAGTGTGAGGTTTGGTCTTGTGAGGCGTGCTGACGTTGTGTAGACTGAGGAGCGCAAGAAGAAGACTGGTTCGTGGTTTTGAAGTGGATTGGCGAATTGGATGGGGATGATGCGACGACGACCGAGTTTCGCGGGTCTGGTCTCGGAGTGCTCTTTGAGTGCATGTATTATATAAATTCAGTGTAAAATATTAAGCAAGGCGAATCATGGAGATGCATCGTTGATGTGTTTGAGGAGGAAGAGTTTAATCATCGCTCGCCTTACTGCACCCCATCTCACCTCCCCAAGCTATCTCAATGGAACACTAATGACTATAGCAATTAGGTAGAGATGAAAAGCACCCAATCAGAGAAACATCAATCCTCTCATCCAACACCCGTCGTCGCTTTCATCTCGCCTTGCTCCTGCCTCACATCAAATTGTGGCTCATGACAGAGCACCAGCCACACCTCAGCCCCGCCAAACTTCACCCCACGTCAAACCCACACAGCGAAAGCTCCCAAATCGAACCCCTCCAAAGATATTATTCAACACGCCCGCCTCGTGCTTGTACTTCCTTAGTTCGAAGTCCCCCGAGAGGCGATTCTCATGAAACCATGAACCGCCAACAAAGACCCAACCTCAAGAACGGCGTCGACTTCCAGCTCCAGTCCGCCTTCAACGATGGAAACTGGCCTGTTGTCATCCGCCTGGCTGATAGGAAAGCCAAGGCGTTGAACGACCAGTACTACGAGGTGTGTTCATTCACTAGCGAAAAAGAGCCATTGGAGCTGATGAAGTGTTTGGAATTTTAGATTGTCAAGGTTTGCGCAGAGAGCCAACTCGATGATCCGACAGCAAAGTTTGCCGCCGTGGCTGCCACGGCCAAGTTCGTCAAGGAGGGAACCGTGGTCAAGGATGCCGACGCCATCGACTTGCTCGAGTGGGCGTCGCAGGGCCTGGTGCACGAGGACGAGTTTTCCGAGACGTTGGGCCCGTTGAGGGTGCGCGTTGTGAAGGCGGCGCCAAGGGACCAGATGAGCGCCTCGCGGTGTCTGGAGTCGTGTTTGTTGCACTGGGATTTGGTCAGCGCGCAGCAGGTATGGAAGACATTGGAGTTATCAAGGGTGGTGCTAATCGTGGTAGATTGCGGCGATTCTTGATAGATCGTTTCCGGCGGAGCGAGCGTTCATGTTTTGGAATATTGTCATTACACATCACTTGGCGGTATGTCACTGCCCTGCCGGCTATGTGCTAATCATGTGGAATGATCTGACAGTCGCAGATGAGCAATCAAATACCGCCAGAAAAGAAGAAGTTGTATGGAATGTTGGCATTGAAGCAGATTCAACGTGCGGCGCAAGCGACAGAGGTATGTAGACAACCAGCCGACGAACTCCATCTGACACACGCAGGGCGAAAACGGCAAGCCCAATCCCAGAAGCATCCAGACTGAAGAAGAACTCCTTCTCCTCTACGAAATCGTCGAGAAGCACGGCACCACCGAGGACTTTGACAAGATTGTGTCGAATCCAATCTTTTGCCCACTAACACAGTTCCGCCAAGGTCGAAAGGAGTTATTCTTGAGAGTCGTGGCTAAGCACCAACGCCAAGGGGACTGGGGGACCGTGTATCGGATTTGTCATGACTGTCTGGCGACGACGGACGAGAGCGGGCAGCCGAATCTCTTGGCTTCGGATTGGGCCGTGTGGCGACTGTTTATCGACGCTGCCGCCGAGTTGAAGGCGACCAAACCCGAGTACGTTTATCCGTTGATGGTCGACCTCGTTGCTGACAGCAATCAGGGTTGAATCAACTGCTCATGATCTTCTCGTCAAGTTCATCGACCATCCCAAGCTTCGGCCCATTTACAAGCGGGTTGTCCTCCTTGCCGGCGTGTCGGCCGCTTTCAATCTCGCTTCAAACGACGGCGATGACCTCGTCGATGGGCAGCCCGCGTCGCCTCGGGTGAAGGAGCTCGTCAACTACATCAACAACCAGAGAACGAGCGCCGCTTGCTTCGACGATGTCAAGTCATTTGTCGAGAAGCTTCCTCCGTCGGTCCTCAAGTACATTGCATACGACTACACGCCCCAATTGGCTAAAGAAGCCGACCTTCAACTCGACTCTGGCAGGATACAGGCTTTGGCGTTCAAGCTGCAGTATTTTGCAGCCACTTGCCCCTTCATGTACGAGACAATCCCCGGGGAGAAGCCGTCAACGAGATGCATCGTGACTGGTTCCGAAGTCGCCTCGAGATCCCCCGGACCCTGTTTCGCGAGCATCGCGCAGGCCGCCCTGGATCTTTACGCGTCCTTGTCGGAGATGGCACAAGACAATCCCGCCGTTGACGCCGAGATCAACCCCGATCTTGCCGTACTCATTGCGCTCTGCAGCATTCAAGCCGCTTTCCCCCCTTTAACCGACACCTCTGGCTCTCCCGTATCCCTCGCACCGCTCCTTCGCGCCACGCTTCTCTTGGAGCACCAGCTCGAGCTGACGCCCAAACACGGCATCATCTCCCTCCTCCTCGTCCAGCTTCATCTCCGCCTCGGCTCGGCTCCGCGCGCGCGCGTCATCTGGGAAACCCTCGGCGTGAAGCGCACCATCATGGACTCCCTCGCGCCCATCTTCTACGACCGCTTGTCCACGGTCGCTCCGGCCGTCATTTCGCCCAACGACGACGCGGGCTCGGAGTTGATTGAGCTGCTGCACGGGCACTTTTTCGTTTCGCTGAGGACGCGCATGCCTAGGCGGCTGATTGATGCGTTCGAGTCGGATAGCTTTGGGAGTGTTATTGACATTCCAAAGTACACCGAGGCGCTGCGGTGGAGTTGTACTAGAGCGATGAGTTTGGTGGAGGAGAGTCGATCAGAGAGGCAGCTGGGACTGTCTTTTGCAGAGGTGACTCTGGACGATCGGTTTAGTATGCGATTTGATGACTAGGTGTTTACTCTTGCTAACTGGTCTTAGCTGAGGTGACTGACGAGACCGAGTTGCATCAAGTCAACGACTACGGTTCCTTCCCCTCGTGGGATTGCAGCTCTCGCCCGACAGTGTACTCGAGACTCCAGATTGGACCAGAACTTACGGTCAGAATTCCCCATCATCTTTCATACCATTGTACCATTTCTGATATCTTTAGAACCGCCGGTCACACCTGTCCCTCCTGTCTGAAGCCTTCCACTCAGTCCTAGCCTACAAGCCTCCAACGCAGTACAAGGCTGCCGCGGCCGCGGCCGTCCCCGATCAAATCTATTTCCTCGAAATGATGAACCGACTGAGCAACTCCTTCACAAAGTTCCTCAACCAGCCCTCCTCCGACCTGACACCAGAGGAAGCCATCTACTTTGAGATCATCAGCCTCCTAACCACACTCATCCCCTTTGCCACAACCATATCCCGCTCCGCCCCCACCGCCCCGGTCCTGTCCCAGATACTCCAAGGCATCAAAACCGGTCTCGAGACCCTCCTCGCTCGCACCGAGACAAACCTCGCCGAACTTCAAGGCCAACTCACAGCCCTCAGCCGCATGCACGGAACGGCCGTGTTCCGCGACGCAGCCGACGCGACCAAGCGTGCAGTGCAGTGGATCCTCGCGCACAACGACCGACGGCGCGAACGCGATCGGTCGGGAAGTAGTTGTTTGCCCAAGGATGTTGTCACGCAGATTAATGCGCTGTTGGGGGTCGCCGAGGGGACGCTCAAGGAGGGGAAGAAGCGCGTGGGCGAGTTGAGGCAGAAAGTGGTGGCGAGGGACTTTGATGGTGCGGTTGGGAGGTTCGTGTTTGAGGGTCATGAAAAGGTGAGGGAGGTTGTTGGGGAGGAGAAGGTTGGCGGGCTGGTGCAGTATTGGGAGGTAGGTGTCAAGGGGTGGATGGAGGTGAAATGGGTGTAGAGGGTGAGTTGAAAGAGGGAAGTGAAGAATATCCTGAACCGTTACTTGAAACTACAATCTACCCTATCTAGCCCACACAAGATCCGTCATTCCGTCAACCCGTCACTCAATACCCATACCCAAACGTCGGCTCATCCCAAGATTCCTGACCATGGGCCAACGAAACATACTTCCAAAGACTATGCCTCTTCTGCGCCTCCATGCCCACCACGCGGTTTCTCCCGGCAGTCGCCATGAGAACCTTGAGCGCGGCACACTCTCCCTTATCATCCTTGGCGATATCCCTAAAAACAGAAGCCAGCTCCTTCAATTCCATTTTCCGCCGGCCTTGCTCGTACCACTCCGCCCCGTCGATGATGCAGAAAACCTGCACCCGCGGCGGCAGCTGCTTTACCAACTCTGTGAAGACGCGGCTCAGCGCCGCGAAGTCGTGGTTCGTCACGCCAGTGACATGCGCCTGCTTCAAGAAGCCGAGGTTTGGCTGATGCTCCTTGCCCAGCCCGGGAGCCAGCAGCAGCTGCGCAATCAGGCTCCGGAGGATGAGCTTCGGTCCGCAGCTGTCGGGGTCTCCGACGCGGCAGTGCAGGCCCGCGAAGAAGAACAGCGACACGCAGTCGGCTTTGTTGACTAGTTTGGTGATGAGCGAGGCGCAAAAGGCGGACATGTGCGACACGAGGGGAACGTCTTCCGTGGTGTCGCCGTCGGCGACGAGGAGCGAGGAGCGGGTGGTGTGCAGTAGGTGCGTGTATTCGGAAGTCTTGGAGAGGTAGTTGGCTTGCTTGAGGAGGGTTGGGGAGAAGTTTCTGGCGTCGACGAGGACACTCCGGAGGTCGTCCCAGGCGGCTGAGCGGGGGATGTCGAGGAGGCCGAGGAGTTGGAACGGGGTGATTAGGGCTTCCGAGCCTTGGCGGAGCTGCTGGTTTTCTGGTGCCATGGTTAGTTTGGGCCATTGTGGTTGCGGCATGTGAGGAACTTACCACGCTCTAGCTGAGCCTCTCTCGCCCGGGCGTCCTCCGAAGAGCGAACAAACTCCCGCCGCTGCTCTCGCATCTCCTCTCGCACCTCCTCAAGCGTCTTCGACAGCTCCGATCTCATCTCGGACAGCTCCGCTCTCGTCTCGGACAGCTCCGCTCTCGCCTCGGACAGCTCCTTTGCGCGAGCTCGTGCCTCCTGTTTGAACACTTCCATGAGCGACTCTTGTATAGCCGTGAGCTTGCCCAGGTTGTTGTCCATGGACCCCAGCATCTTGAGTTTGATCTGTTCCACGCGTGCCTTGATCTTTGTGAACTTTGTTCTCCCAGCGTCCTAGAATCTCATCGATGGTAGAGGATTCGGGGATTCGAAGCAATAGAAATTGTATAATATTTCGGTACCCTGCTGCATGTTAGCGATTGGAAGTGCCTCTTTTATAGACACACTTACACGGCTCATGTCCAAGGAGAAGCTTGATCAAGACGGGCAAGTCTTTCACAAGCATGGTGAGGAACTGATGTTGCATCTCGTCTTCTCTTTTGTTAGGTTCTAGGGTGGCATACGCATGGTTCATGATGAGAACCGTGTCCGGGATTGTCTCAAAGACACCCAATATCTTGTCGTTGTTTTCTTGGCTTCCATTTTTATGAAGTTTGCGGGATGCTCAAAGAGAAGATGCTCAAAGAGAAGATGTCAAAGAGAAGATGTCAAAGTGAAGATGTCAAAGTGAAGATGTCAAAGAGAAGATGAAAGAGACAAGGTGGAAATGAGAAGCGGTTGAAGTCAGCTGGACCGTCGCCAGTTGCTTCTCGGCAAGAGCTACGCACCGCCCTTTCAAGACCATGTCTATTGAGGACCAACCGACACATTAAATGCTGACATGCAGCTTTAGGCCTTAAACTTGTCGACAACATGGCGCTTGAGAGTATACTAAGAAGCGCGAGGCTGAATAGTGTTCTGCTGTACCACCCACGATTCGTAGCCATTGGTGAGTAAAACCGAGATTGGAATCAATCTGCTACGGCCGGGCCCTTCCAAAATGATATGAGGGATCGTATCCGCATTGGGCGGAAAGAGACGGAGCCAGGTTGAAAACGAACTTGGAAGGAGCGAGGTGACCTGTCACAAGCTGGTTGCCTCAGGCCATTCAGTACTTGCCACATGGACGGGTACTACCTTCCAATACCTCTGGTCGGTACCTACCTACCTACCTACCTACCTTATTACCTTACCTGTTTGCACGCCATCGCCGAATTATCACAGCCTGCACGATGAACGAAACAGGGCGCCATGTTCCAGCCACTTCCTCTGATGCGTTGGCGGGCGAACGAGTTGGTATATCTACTGCCTCGACTATAACGGAGAAACGGTGGAACCTGTTTGGAAAATGATCGAATTTGCCGAGTTCGACGGCAAGCGAGACATTACCAGCTTGGAATGCTTCCCGCTCAAGTTCCATCCCGACCATGAGGCACTCCAACGCGACGCGGAAAGTGCAGGAGCGCGGTTCAAGGACTGTGTCAAGAATGGAGTCAAACACCTCTTCCACTCCGGATGGACCTTCGTTACGGGTTTGTTTGGGGAGGCGTTACGAGACGAGAAGGGTGATGTTATTAAGTTCTCTGAGCACAGCGAGAGTGAGATCGTCATCGACTTTAAAGAAACTCTCAAGAACTACCCCGAATGGGGGAGTACACCAGCACAGCCAAATCCGCCACGCTCTCCTTGGCCTCAATTGGGTGAACAGTGTGGTTCACTCCTACAATCTGATCCGCTTCCTTTGGACTATATTAACGCGTGGGGGATAAGACGCCCAAGACAAGGCGTGAAAGATGGGGAAGAGCCTTCCTTTACTAAGGACGACTACTAATACACGGACTACGGGAGAAGCAAAAGGCGAGATAAGTTCCTGAGGGGGGAGCCTCTCGACTTTGGAGGGTACGAGTTGACCGGCGAGGATCTCGCTCTTCTGCCAAGACGTGTCTTCGCCTACGTGCTGCGGGAGAGGAAGTTTGCTCGCGTCGATGCCCAGGCCATAGACTGGAGCAAGAGACAGGAAAACATCAACCTCGACAGCATTCTGATCAAAGAATCCTACCGAAAGATGATCAGGTCTGCCGTCTCGCCACACTTCAAGGCGCAGGAGAAGGAGAAGGAGAGCGGCAAGTCCACATTTGATCTGGACATGATCCGCGGCAAGGGAAAAGGTCTTCTCATTCTGTTGCATGGTGCTCCAGGAGTCGGCAAGACGGCAACCGCCGAGGCGATGGCTATCGAAAGCAACAAACCGCTGTTCCCCATCACCTGCGGTGATTTGGGGTTTTCTGCCGAAGCCGTTGAGAAGTCTCTGAGGGACATCTTTCGCTATGCCCATCTGTGGAAGTGCATTCTGCTTCTCGACGAGGCCGATGTGCGTGTTCCTCACGCAACGGGCGCGTGGGGGAAATGATCTAGAGAGGAATGCTCTGGTGGGAGGTGAGTTACAAAATGAGACGGACAAGTCAGGCCACGGGAACTAACAGTCTTCAGTCTTTCTGCGAGTACTGGATTACTATAGCGGGGTCTTGTTTCTCACAACAAGCAGAGTCGGCGCTCTGGATGAAGCCTTCCGTTCGCGCGTCCACATCAGTCTCTGGTACCCTCACCTCAGCTCTGACGACACGGTCAATATTCTACAGAGTAACTTGAAGCGGCTACCCCTCTGGAACAAGAGCAGGGCGTCGGCGGACGGCCTCATCAAGATCAGGGAGGAAGAAATGGTCAACTTTGTCCGGAAGGAGTACGAACGATACGGCCGAAAACATGAAAAGAGACATGGGCCCTGGAACGGGCGCCAGATCCGCAACGCCGTCCAGATCGCTGCGTGCATGGCCCTCTATGAGAAGGAGGTCTCCGGGGATGACGACGGCCTCCCGGCGATATTGACGGCAGACCATTTCCGATCGGTGGCGGAGACGGTAGACGACTTCGAAGAGTTTCTTGTGGAGGCCAGATCCGGCGACGACGCATTCCAGGCACGCAAGCGTGGGGAGCGTGAAGATGACTTCCGCATAGAAAAGCCATGAGTCGCAATCGGACCATGGAACAGGGATGTCGGACGAGCGAGATGTGGACTCGGGGTATCTGAAGCCACGCCCGTCCTAGAGCAGACAGGAAAGCGAAGGGGAGGATGTTGCAGGAGGAAATGTTGGAGAGTGTCGAATCTTTGAGCTTGGCCGGGAAGTTTTTGCATGCACCTTAGTACCTAGTGAGGGATGGATTTCGTTTGTACGTACCGTATTATCTCGTGTTATTTCATCTCATCTCAAGCCTTGCCGTTTTTTTTAGTCAAGCCTTAGCACCGCTGGTGACAGGCCGGCTTTGCATCATTGGGCTTTGCTTCGTTCAGCTCAAAGGTTGGTGGGCACATGACTTGTTTTGTGTAAATACTTCTTTGCGTCGCTCTTGATATGATATTCTGCTTCACACGAACCAACTTCCAACAGTCAAAAAAGTATCGACGTCCCATATGAGCGCTAATAAAGTTCCAGACTCCCCCGCGGCTTCATCCACGACGAGCAGCGACTCGACATGGACGAGCCTCCTCCTCCTCACCACCTCCTCCTCTCCCCAACTATGCGCGCTCTTCGAAAATGAAGGTGAAGCCTCACTTCTCTTCTCTCTCCTCTCCTCTCTCCTCTCCTCTCTCCTCTCTCTCCCCCCCCTCCTATCCTGTCATATCTCTAACTGTCCCTCCCAGCCTACAGCGCAGGTTGTCGCTCCCCATCAACATGCTACACCCCCTCGGGAGGCCGCTCCTGGGGTTGCTGCGACGCGACCACGTGCTACATCCCCGCGAGCTGCCAGGATGCCGGCGCCGAGTACTGCGACGGGGTGCCGAGTTCGCGGTGTGGGTTTTCGCCTATTATGTCTTGGTGAGTTTCTTCCTTTTTTTTTTATCACTCGATGTGTGTTTTGCTGGGTTTGTTGGTATTTAAATAGGTGCTGATATGGATGTAGTACGTATGGTGCTTCGTCGAGGTGTTTGGAGTTTGTGATTCAAGGGGCGTTGAGGGATGGCGAGGATGTCACGTCTTGGGGGTGCGGGGAGGAGGTGACGACGTATTTGCTTCATCCTGTTGCGGCGAGGACGGGCGAGGTTTCTGAGTTCTCATCTTCAACCTCAACCTCATCCTCATCCTCATACTCATCCTCATCAACCTCCTCCTCCTCCTCAACCCTCTCAACAAGCGCCACAATCGCCATCTCCGTAACCATCCCCCTCATCCTCCTCGCAGCCATCGCCCTCCTAGCCATCTACTTCCTCCACCGCCGAAGAAGACGGACAAAAACCAGCAACTCCCCCGCGCAGAACTCGCCCGAGGGCCTGAAACCCGGCCAAGCGCCGACCGGAGGGCCGCACGAGCTGGAGAATAGCGAATGGGTTCACGAAGTGGAAACGCGCGAGGTTCCGGCCGAATTGGAAGGGCAGATGAGGTTGGGGGTTGGAAGGAATTGAGTGAAGGGTGGCTTTTTTGTTTGTTGGACGACTTTATTAGGTACCCCAGGCTGGCAGTGGAATGTACGTAGCAGCAAATGCCGTGCAGTTCTTCTTAATACGCAACTCAACCTAACCAGATTTATTGTTGAAGATCCAGAACTTGTAACCTCTCCCAGATACACACCACTCCAAAAAAAAAACCCATCAGCCGCCTCCAGAAGGGATCCAATCTCATCACTCCAACCACCCTATTCATCCCCTATACGCCTCTGCGTCTTCGTCTCATCAGCTTGCTGATCAAGCACTCGAAGTCTCTCGGAAAGGACCGCATCAAGACCAAAGCCGGCGTCCTCGAGCCGACACATCCCGAGCCGCTCGGAACCGGCCTGCGTCTCCCACATTTCCTTCATGTCT
This sequence comes from Thelonectria blattea, assembly GCA_024115155.1. Classification (NCBI taxonomy): domain Eukaryota; kingdom Fungi; phylum Ascomycota; class Sordariomycetes; order Hypocreales; family Nectriaceae; genus Thelonectria; species Thelonectria blattea. The sequence continues at coordinate 60,066 of JAMQMW010001454.1, forward strand.
ACCCGTTGCAGCACTTCTGCATTGTCCATCAGGGATACAACGGTCCGGCGCCACTCAAGGAGACTGCGAATCTTCTGTTCACGGTCGTCACTGGTGTTCAGGGCAAAGGCCAAAGAGATGACGCTCTCAAGCGGGCCTTGGTCGACAAGGCGAAAGCATTCAAGCCGTGAATCGGCCTGGCAATAAACAACAAAGGGCATGCTGACCACGGGACTGGTGATCCGGTCACGTATGTACTGTACTTCGCTAGCCAGATCGCAGGCATCGGCACCGTCGGGCGTCGTGCATTTCCAAAGCCGCGTCAACAGGAACGACAAGTTGACCTCGAATATCGGCAAGGCGCAATGAGGGTGTAATTGATGCATTGAAACCAGAAAGTCTTCCCAGTGTCGACCAATCCTGAACCCTTCTTGGCCCACGATGTAGGACGCCACGAGTCCCTGGTGATCGAGGGCACTAGTCGTAAGACACTGCCTCAACATGGCCGCTGCTGCTTGGACAAGAAGTCGAGCAAGAGAAACTTCCCTTCGATTCGAGCCGCGTGCCGATCTTTGGTCAAGGTTGACAAGAACACAATTCCACAGGGCCGTCGTCCGAACTCCCCACCATCTTGACTCTTTCGATGTGCGGTCGTGATACACCCGCGCGTACGAGCCAATGGCTGCTGCATCGGCGCCGCACGAAATCAGTTTCCGCACGCCCATCAGAATAAGTTCCTGTGGGCTTATTTGTTCGTCATAATGGCTCCACGGGATATCTCTCAAGACGTCTGTGGCCTCCGGGGCGCCCAGCCTTTCCATCGATGACATCATAAATCTGTCAAATGGCCAAACCAGCATCATGGCCAAGAATTGGGGCACCGGCCATCGACAGACTCCGTCCCCTGTGTTTCCACGCTCGTAAAGATCTTGGATGAAAGGAATAAGCTCAACCGCCCGTCTCTCTCCCGCGTCCGTTGCAAACGTTGTCAGTGCCCGCAATAACTCGTACAAACGTCGAGAGTAGGGCTCCCGTGGCCACAGTTGAACATAGCACAAGAAACTCTTCATCAGTTGCAAAGAAACATCCGTCGTCGACACCTGTCCGTGGCTTAGAATCTGCTTGCCTGTCTCGGTATCGACAAGAAAGTCGTGTGCTGTCCGGTGAATGAAGACAACATCTTGGGATATTCCTTGAGCATTTGGCCGCAACTCCACGAGCCCAGCACATCGCGTGCGAATTTCCTTCTCAATCTTGTTGCAGAGAGTTCTTGTTTCACCATCACAGCTCACAATGTCCGGCGTGCTAAGGAATCGTTCTTGAGTCTTGCTGTTGCTTGCGCAGGCAACGCCAAACACTGTGAGTTGGGGCATGCTGGCCAGGTACCTCTCTTGTCCAATGACGAGCCGAAAATACATGGCCGCTGATTTCCGATATATCGGCTCATCTTGGTTCAGCCTTTTCCACATATCGGCGTACAGTGCCTCGAGTTGGCTGGGAAGTTGTTCCAGTCGAGAAATGAGCAGCTCCTCCGAATCTCCATTCTCAAGACCGTCCTTGACGCTTTGTAGGGCAAGTCGGAGCCAAAGAAAGACACCCTGAGCTTTGTTAAGCATTTTCAGCGTGAGTTGATTCAAGACGGCCGGCGAAATTCCTGCGGCATTTTCAACGCTACCAAGTTCCGATCGAATGTATTTCTCCATGTCTGGACGCGTCAGGTCATGAATTTTGAGGTTTGGCGCATTGCCGAGCCCATTCTTCAATCGCGGCTCGGGTCGACTGGCAACGCATAGCTTGACTCTGTCGAATTGGCCAAGTCGTTTGATCCTCCGAACCAAGCCGCCTTGCTGGTCCTCGCCACAATACTCGTCGAGACCATCGATGAAGATGCACAGCGGCCGTCTGTGGACTTCCATCGCCAGGGCTGCCAGTAGTACACGTTCCAGTTCAGAGTTCGACCAGTCGGGATGATGGTCTTTCGCCAACATGAACGGGAACTCCTTGGCTAGACTGGCAATAAGACCCTTGTTGCCCCGGAGTAGCTGGTACACCAAGGAGCAGTACACTCCTTTCGTGTTATTTTGCAGCGGAGATCCAATCTTCCAGAAGAAGTGCGTCACGATCTGAGCCTCAGGGTGCCATTTGTCGAGGAGGTTTCGAGTGGCTGGATTTTCGATGATGTACTTGACGAGAGTACTTTTCCCAGAACCCGGCTTCCCCTCGATCCAAAACAGTGTAGAGTCAGACTGAATCCAGTCTACAAAGCCTTGCCAGATGATATCGATCTCCCGAGTTTCGAGAGATCCAGAGCAGGACTGGATCTCGTCAGTCTTCGCTAAAGAGTCGTTGTCCCCTGGATCTTTTGCTGTGGTGTTGAATGATTGGAATACTCGGCAAAAGGTAGCATCCTTGGGGTCCATGACGGCATTTCGCCTTTCGTTCAGTTCCTCAAATTTGAGGCTTCTGAGGAGGCGATTTTGTTGACTTTTGGTTGCTGCTTCGATGTCGTGGAAGTTGGCCTCATTACTGACATGAGCCATGATGGATTGCTCAACCCTTGTCGCTACCGTGGTGACATGGTCTCGAGTCAAATTCGCTTCGGTCCCCAAGAGATCCTTCATATCGACGAAACCGGCATCAATTCTCAAGACGAATGCTTGGAGTTTCTGATCCAGGGCGAGAAAGTTTTCACGCCGTTTGAGCTCACTGGCCTGGCTTTGGTTGCTACTCTCTGTCTATTAGCATATAGGCATTAAGAAGATAGGTCAAGAGTACTGTGAGGGCTAGGGAGGTGTAACTTTGATGACGGCAAGGGCTCACCAGATACGAGTGACCATGAGAATCTGCATGGTATCGGTATAACCACGCAAAGAATTCTCCAGGTCATCGATTCTCTTCTTCTGCCACAAGGACCTCGCTCGAGCGCGTGCCGTGGCAATCAGGTCACCCTTTTTGTGAAGTTTCGTAATCTTCTGCACTTCTGCTTCGAGCCTTGTCGCGACACTCGTGCACTTCTCGGCAACACCGACCAAACATTGGGCCTCTGGTGTCTTGACCTCACCACATGATGACGTGACCTGGTGAGCCGCTTCTATCATGGCATTCGCCTTGTCCTGAAGCATGACGTCGGGAGTTTTCTGGCCCTGGTAAATGTTCTTGCAGGCTATGGCGGTTTCGTGGGCGAAGCTGATGGTTTGAAAGACGCAGCAGGCCAGGCCGAGTGCCTCGAAGCCCGACATGGCGCTCACTGTTCGTACCCGGTGGCAATAAATACTGATAGAGGCCTCGGGGAGTTGCAGGAGTTTGGCATCTTCTTGAATCCGAGACGGCAACAGTGAAGAAGGAAGGAATTGAGAAGAGGGGAATGAGGATGTGCTGATTCCAGGCAGGAACAGCGCCACGCTGCATGCACGTCAGCCAATAGTAAGAGTAAGGCAAGAGGTTTGTCGGCGACTGCCTCATAAATTGGAAAGCATCCAATGAGGAAGTCCCAATCCATGAGCCTCCTTCCTCCTCCCTTCTTAACGCCAATCAGAGCTGAAAGCTTCTTGGTAGCATTCTCACAGATTTTTACGAGCCCGAGTGATGCCAGGGCATGTCCTCTCAACACCCGTGACTCTTTGCATTATTAATATTCTACCACGACTGGACCCCCACCATACCCTTAATTACTCACTCACTCCTTCCTTGACTTCTTCGGCACGCGAACCAACCAATACGCGCCAACCGCAACAACAATGTTGAAAATACAATACACCCACATGAAGCCAAAGTTGCGCCAGCGGTTCGAGAAGCTCGCGTGAATCGTCTGGAGAAACGAGTTCGTGTCGGCCATGGAGCAGTATTGACAGGCGCTTGAGTCGCCGTCGACGAGATATCCTCCAGCCGTCTCCAGGAAGGACGCCATGTACTCGCCACAGGTGCTATTTCTTGGCGCGTTAAACCTGACGAGCTCTTTTGCAGCGCACACCACGGGCGCGTTTGCGAGGGATGTGCCGAGGAGGCTCTCGCATACGTATGTGAACGGGTTGGCTCGGTACATGAAGATCCAGAAGCCGGGGAGGTCGTTGGGACCAGCGAGGACACTGGAAGCTGTCAGCGGCGTCCTTCACGGTGAGTCGACGTTGGCTTACCCGCAGAAAGCGAACATCAGGATGACGAAGAGATTCACTATACCACTCGCAACCTCGGCGCTGTCGATGCCGGCGATGCTCATGGTCGCAAACGTGCTGGTGAAGACGAAAAACATCCACACCTGGAGGAACATGGTGACGCCCCGCGAGTTGACCGAATCGGTGTACTCGGCGTTGCGGTACAGGCCGATGGGGAAGTACCAGCACGCAAATGAGAAGACGGACATGAGCTGACATGGTTAGCATCTTCGTCCCACTGCCTCTGGATGGCTTACCGAATTCCAAGCAATTTCGACGGAAATGTTGGCCACCATGAAGGCTTTCCACGAATACGCCTTTGAGGGCCTCTCGCGGGCTTCGTACAAGGTACGCTGCTCGACAAAGTTGGGCAAGATCTGCTCGACTACCTGAGGAAAGATGGTCAGGAAGATGAAGACGCCGAACATTTGGCTCTGGAGCCCGCGCTGCGTGTTCTCGGCGTTGAGAAACGACAAGCCGATGAACAGGGCCTGGATGGTTGTTAGAAAGTACATGAGCGACTGGATGGAATACTCACCGCGCCAAACGACAAGACCGCCTTGGAATAAATGTACGAAGGACTCCGCCAATACTGCTGAAACACTCGCCTCGTCACTTCCATCATCTGCGTCGTCATGCCCGCCGCAAACTCGGCATAATTCAACGGGTTCCCTTCACCGGCCATGGCACGAGCATTCTCCCCCGAGCACAGACTCGCCAGCTCCCGCTGCACTCCCTCATACTCGGGACTCTCCCGCCAGACGGCCGGCCAGTCAATCTCCGTGTGAGCACCGGGTGCGGCGCCGATGACGTGCAGCATGTACTCGGCCGGGTTGGCGCCTTTGGGAAGGCCGGCGGCGCCGTTGCGGACGAAGTAGTCGACAAGGATATTGGAGTTGTCTCCGATCTCGCCGAAATAGACAGTCTTTCCGCCCTTGGCGAGAAGAAGCAGCCGGTCGAAGCGCTGGAAGAGCATGGCGGATGGTTGGTGTATAGTGCAAAGGATGGCTTGCCCAGATTTGGTCAGCTTCTCGAGGAGGTTGCAGATGGACCAAGAGGTTTGACTATCGAGGCCAGACGTCGGTTCGTCGAGGAAGAGGAGGAGTTGAGGGCGGGCGGCGAGCTCGACACCAATGGTCAGTCGCTTGCGCTGCTCGACGTTGAGACCCTCGCCGGGCACGCCGATGAGCGCGTCGGAATACTCCTCCATGCTCAACATGGATATCACCGTGTCAACATACGCGAGCTTTTCCTTGGTGGTATAGTGCGACGGCTGCCGGAGGAGGGCGCTGAAGTTGAGGGCCTCTCGGACGGTCGAGGTGGCGAGGTGCAGGTCTTGCTGCTGCACGTATCCCGTCTTGCGCTGGAAGGAATCGTCGCGGGGTTTCCCATCTACGAGCATCGAACCTGTGACAACGCCCATTGTCACGCGAGTTGCGAGCACGTCGAGGAGGGTTGTTTTGCCGGCTCCGGAGACGCCCTTTATTTCCAGTCAGTATCTTCAGGACACAAATCACCCTGTCTTACTCACCATTAAAGCAGTCAGAGTCCCCGGTTTGACCCAACCGTCAACGTGGTCGAGAATCCGCCGAGTCTCCGTCTTGATCTTGACGTCGTAGCAAACATCCTTCCAGTGGAATACAGATGCCTGGGTGTCCATGTCCGTGGCGCTGCCGGAATCGTCGCTCACTGCCTGAGTCGACCTGTTATCTCCAACTGCCTCGGAGTCGTTTTTCTGTCGAGGACGCTTCAGGCCGCTACGCGTGAACACCAGAACTTCTCCCTTGGATCTCTCCGAGGCGATGTACTCGGTTGCTAGGAGATGAAGACCTGTGAAGAGCACGATGAAGGCAATCAAGACGCCAAAGTTGCGCCAGCGATGCGAGTCGACGAAGCCGTACGAGATGCGCAGATATTCGGTGCCGCTGACAAAGTCCTGCCCTGCGACGGATCCCACCGTATTGCACGCGCGTTCTTCCGCCCCGACGGCCTCGTACCCAGCTCCCTTGGGGATGTATGTCGAACAGGGAAAGTTTCTTCCGATGAATTCGTTGAGGAACAAGCTCTCGAGACCGTAGTAGACGGGGTTCAGCCGCCGGATCCAGCCGATCCACGGCTTCATCTCGTGCGGCGGAATGGCGAAGCCTGTGTACAGGGCAATTCCGAGCAGGATGATGGACGCGGGGGCGAGGGCCTGCGAGACGGACTTTGTGACGGACCCGATCAGCCGGAACATCATGGACATGGTCAGCGTCATGGTGAAGCTCATGAGCAGGAAGAAAAAGAAGGCCCCTGGCTCGCGACGGAGGTGCCCCATGAAGTACAGGATCGTGTTGAGAAGAATCGTATTGACCAGCTTATAGGGCAGATCCATGACCATGGCCGACAGGGCCTCGGCGCTCGGGTGATATAACGCATAGCGGGCATGCTTCTCGACGATTTTGCGTTTGGCGTACAGCGTCATAATCTCGAGGATGCTCCCGAAGGCGTTTATGAGCACGATGAAGAAGAGCAGGATGCACCGACGGAAGAAGCTACCTGTGTTGGCCGGCAGGTCATAAAAGATGCTCGAGACGACGAGGGCCTCGAAGCAATTCGTCACCAACATGGTCAAGGTGATGCTCGGATCCCCCTTTAACAGGACCCAACAACGCCACAGGTTCAGTCGCATCTGCTCGAGATACGACAGCGTAAAGGGGGATTTGGACCGCTGCAGCTCCGACTGGTTCATCTTGTGCGACTGCAGGAAGCGCTCGTAGTGCTCGCCGCCAAAGGGGTGACGTTCGAGATAGTCGTCAATCTCGCCGACCAGCCGCGCGCGCGTTTCGCTTGCTTTCCACGCCTGGGCAAATTCGTCGGGGCTTCTTGGGGTCTTTCCCTCCCAGCCGGGGCGGATGACACGCTCTTGGTGGCTCGTCATGGACGTCAGGAAGTCGGCCGTGGTCTGTTGCTCGGGACAGTCGAAGCCGAGGCCTTCGAAATAGGACTTTGCCCCGCTGGTTTTGCCAAAGAAGATCTGACGGCCTTCATACAGAACAATCACCTTGTCGAATACCTGCCGTCATTAGCATCAGGCCCAGGGCAGCCCCGTCCGCACTTACATCGTACGCATCCTGCGACGCCTGGTATATCGCAACACAAGACGTGCACCCCATGGTATCTGCCTGCGTCCTCAACGTCCTGCAGAACTCGAGCGCGTTGGCGCTATCCAGGCCGCGGGTGCTATTGTCCCAACACTGCAGAGGCGAATAGCTCAGGGCGGCCTCGGCGATGGTCACGCGCTTCCTCTCGCCGCCCGAGACACCACGGATGAAGTCGTTTCCGACCCGCGTGTTGCGCGTATGCGACATGCCAAACATGGCCATGGTCACGTCGCGGAGGTGCTCGGCGTATTCCCGTCGAGTGACGCCCGCGGGAATGTTCTTCGGGCTGCGGGCGCGGGCGGCAAAGTACAGCGTGTCGCCGACGGTCAGGTGCGGGAAGTGGTCGTCGACTTCGGCCGTGTAGATGGCCTCGCCGCGGAAGGCGGAACGCATCTCGCTGGGACGGATGCCCTGGTAGTTGAGCGTGGCGGCCTTGTCGACGTGGAACCCATGAGTATCTCCGGCAATTGTTTTCAGGAGCGTGGACGAGCCGGATCCGGGGGGCGCGAGGATGGCGAGCATCTCACCGGAGTGGACTACGCCCTCGAGGTCGTGGAGGATATCGACGCGCTGCTTCTTCCGTCCGACCAGGCCCTGCAGCATGGCCACGCCTTCGAGGAAGACGTTGCCCACCGTCTTCTGAAAGTCGGTGTCAGTACCAAACCCGTACACGTTGAGGCCCCTGAAAGCCACGCCCGTGGTCTTGGGCGGATTACCCTCCGAGGTATCGGTGCGGATGTCGTAAAAGGCCTTTGCCCACTTGCGAGCGTCGAAGTCGGGGCTCGCCGGGTTGAGGGGACCATCAGCCGGGACGGGGAAGAGGGATCCAGGGGGGCCGTGGGAGTGGGCCGTCAAGCGACGGGCGAGCTGGACGACGTCTTCGTTGATGCGAGCTTCGGGGGACCATTCGTTGGGCGTGCATATCGTCGAGGCGGAATCCGACTTGGCCGAGGGTTGGAGGTTCTGGCTGGACTTTTCAGCATCGGAGCCGGTGGGCTCGTTGCCGTTGGGTGCCATGGCCGGTGGATGTATAGGTAGGAAGGAGAGGGAATTAGTATGAGAAGGAAATGTAATGGATTGTAAGGAGAAAGAATGAGGTTCTGAATCCAAGTCTTGCTGTACATCTGGTCTGACTTACACGGCCACCTCGACGCTTAAGTACTGCTCAACCACGGCAGTTGATGCCCTTTTCGGCACTGCCACTTGTCCTCCCAGAAGCCCAGTCCTCGCCAACTGCCTCCTCCTTTTTTTTTTGTCCGAGTCCGAAGCTGGACCTGACGATGCGCCAACAACTACCATTCTCGATGTACAAAACGCGTGGATGGTAGTTGCAGAAAATCTCCGTTGCAAGCACAAATCTCCACGGACTTTGCCAAGACTTTCCGCCAAGCTCTCTCGCGCCCAAACAAATTCGGCCTTCTCCACTTTTCCTTCAGGCATGCCACTTCTTCCCCCGGAATTTCGGACCCTCGAAAACCCGAAGCCGAGAAGGGCCATTCGCAACCAATGCCAACCAACGCAAATCGCCAATTGTTGTTTCTATACAAGACTTCAACCCTGCGCGATCCCACTTCGAAAAGGGCTGTCAGTATACCGGGTGTACTTTCCACCCTTCCCATTACCTGGGGCTTTTCTCCCTCTACCCTTGCGCCCCTCCCCGCATACGCTGGTCAAAGCCGGAAATACCACCTATCAAATCACCCCCGGAAAGTCGGCATCACGGGCAGTCATGGCTGAGATGGGGCCATCGTCAGTGTCGCTGAATGCGCTCTCGGTATGTGACTTGAGACCAGCCAGTCGGGTCTGACGGCGCATGTCCCGCGTGTGAGGCATCGTGAACCAGCTAACATGATCCATCTGTACAGTGCAAGATGTGCAAGATCAAAAAGGTGCGTTGGACAAACAGCCTAGATACCTGGTACTGCCATGCTCGAAGCTCCGGCTCATGCCCTCGGTCGTTTTGTAGGTCCGCTGCAACCGCATCATGCCGACCTGCGATCGCTGCAGATCCCACGGCATCCAATGCATCTACCCCGAGCGAGTCAAGAGGAAATCCCGAAAGGGACTGACAGCTCGTCTGACGTATGCGGCCGTTGTTTTCTTGGTCCCCACGCCTAGTACCTATCGCAGGGAGGGATGGCTGCTAACATGTCGGATGCCACAGGGCAGCTTCCTCGTCATCATCGTCCAACAACCCGCTCTCGGCCATTCTCGAGCGTCTGGAAAAGGTCGAGGAACACGTACTGACCCCGTCCAAGTCCGGGTCGGACCATACGCCCGGTATCGCTAGGAGACATCCCCGGACTACTAGCATCGATAGGCCGCACGAGATTCGCGTGCAACGTGTGAGTTCGACGTGCAGCCCTGTTTCGCCGGCGGCTGTGAGTATTGCCACGCCGCAGACGTTGGATTCGACGTGTGCCCTGGTGGACTTGGATATCATGGCGCTCCTCACAGACGCAATCGCGCAGGTTCAGCGGCTGCGGTTGCAGGTGATTGCCAAGTCAACCCTGACCGACGGCGTCGAGATTCCCACGGAAAAGGCCAAAGAATGGATTGATAGTATGTCTCTGCCCTGGGTTGTTTTGAATGATGCTCACGCTTTGCAGACTACTTTACTCACATGCACACGGATGCGTTTCTCAGTCTCGCAGACTCGAAACTCATCAAGATGATCCCCGACATCATCGACATGCCGCATGTGCATCTGGACGCGGCCATTCTCGTCGTCTACTACGGCATCCTCTACCACGGCTGCTCGCTGCCTACCGACAAGAGCATGGCCAACGTGATTCCTCTGTCCAAGCACGCTCGCGAGATTTACATTTGCTGCCTGCGGACGCTTCCGAGTTGGCAGCGGGAAGCCACCGGCACGACGACGGACTTCATGGCCGCCATCTTCATGGTAAGAACCTTTGCCCCTGTCTCAAGAAATATTCTCATCCTCGTAGGCCCGCGCCGCGGCTGAATGTTTCGACTACGACCTCAGCTACAAGCTCTACAAGCAAGCCTGCGAATTCGCCACGGGCCTCAAGCTGCACACGCTCGACAGCGACGACAACAGCAGCAAGAGCTCGCTCATGACGCCCGAGGACCAGAACAGGATCGACTCGGACCGCAAGGGCCTGTGGGAGCTCATCGGCATCGACCTCTTCTTCCGCCTCATCTACAACAAGCCGCCCGCCCTGGCCGCGGGGTTGAGTAGTTGGCGGGTTAATCTGCCGTGGCTGGCGCCCGACTCGGAGCCGGATATGCACGCGATACCGACCATGACGTTTTTGTTGAGTTCGCGGATATCACTAATTTTAATTCAGTTTTTTGAAGTTTTGGAAAAGGAGGAGGAGGAAGACGATGATGGAGGGTTACTCCCAAAAGTCGAAGAGCTCTGCGGAGAGATTGAGCAGATATTTCGAGACTGGCAAATAGTAGGCCTTTCCGTTGCACTGGTGGTTTACTTACTAACACCTCCCAGGAAGATTGGATCCAGCAAGCCGAAGACAGCGACAGCAGCTTCGATTGGTGGATGCTCATCGACGTCTGGCTCACGGGCAACACGGCCATCATCTTCATGCTCCGCAAGCTCACCATCCTCGAATCCTCCTCCCCCAAACCCATCTCCACCGACACCGACATACCCCAATCCCCGCTCGCCCTCGAAGCCTCCCGCAACTTCCTCCGCATGATGCTCTGCCTGCTCGCCCGCTGCCCCATCCTGGAGACCATGTCCATCATGGTCGGGTACTTCCAGGCGTTTGTGCCCTACGGGTGTCTGGCGGGACACCTGGTCAGGTCGCGGAGACCCGGGGCGCTGGTCGGGGATTTGGAGTTGTTGGAGAGGATCGCGGAGAGGATCGGGGTCATGGCCAAGGAGGAGAGGGACTTTGCGCCGTTGGCGAGGGCGGTGCAGGGGTTGAATGCTGAGATGAGGAGGTTGGTTGAGCAGGACGTTGGTGGTGCAAGGACGGGGGGGACGGGGACGAGGGGTGGTGGGACGGGTGAGAGGGCGTTTGGGATGTGATTTTACTGGATTTCTTTAGTGAAGAGGCGTAGCTGAGCGATAGATACCCCCGGAGAGAGTTTAGCAACGCAAGTTTACAGTGTGTGTGATAATGAATGACAACCACAAGTCCCAAGTCCTGTATGCACCTCCCGTCACCTACGCGCCCTCTCGTCCATCCCCGGAGATTCGAACACTCCAAACGCATCAGTCCGGCTCCTTCCCACCTCCCATTTCAGAATTAACTCAAACTGATCCATAACCTTAGACCGTCCCTTTCGTCTACATCAAAATTTCACATATTCAACCCGCCGCGCGTCGGACTCTTAACGCACCGCCCGCTCGTCGGGGTGTCGCACCGCGGATCGCGCGGCCTCCGATGTATGACTTCGGACTGCGGACTGCGCACCTGCGCGCCTGCGTCAGCCAAGTATGGCGAGGAGATGACTGGTCGACATGGATCAATAAGTAGGTGCCGAGGGGAAAGGAAGGCCCGGGATGAGTGGGTTGGATTGGTTGGGTCGAGGTTGCAGGGTAGGCGTCACTCCGCGAGCCTTGTTTATGAGGTTGGGGGAAGCGTAATGTAGGATACATGCCGGAGAGTCAGAGCACCAAGTTTGATGAATAGACATTTCATTTAGCTTATTACCGGCTCATTTGATACTCTAACTCTCCCGTTGAAATTCCTGGTTGGGAACCCGTCATCAGGTTGCAGTGCCACACCTTGATGTAACGCCCAACATCTGCTCAGGGAGATCCTGTCCGCTTCAAGGCTTGCTAAACATGAGATCTTTGTCTCAGAGAATAGTATCGCCCTCCATGATCACATAGCATCATAGAAATAGTTCGCAGCAAGCGGTTCTATTAACGTCGCACATCCTCATCAATTCAACAACCAAGTAATCATTCAATTCAGTAATAAAAACTCTTCTCCTTTGGAGATGAGCCTCCTAGCTAGCTAGGACGAAGGATAAACCACACATGCTCGGAGCTACCAAAATGTCTCCAAGCATCTTAGACTCTTAAATACCAGAGTCGCCCTCAAAAATATCTTCCTCATTTGCCTCCTTCCAAGCGTCCCAGTTATGGCAAACACGCTTGGCCTCCTTCATGTCTGGAGATCTCTTGGAGATGAGCTTGCTGGCATCGTGCTGCCGCTCCAAGATTTGCAATGCCAGACCCTCGGACGCGTGCCGGGCTATGTGACAATGCATCAGCCAACTCCCGGGGTTATCAGCTTTGAAGGCAATGACAACGAAGCCGTCGTTGGGCAAGAGCACCACATCACGGCGCGGAGGATTGACGAGCTTGAGATTGAGCTTGCTTCTGTCGTATCTCTGATTCTCAACTTGCTGAAGAAGCGCGAAATCGTGCCCGTGAAGGTGGATCTGGGTGGTCAGCTATTTTCACAACCCAAGAGGGCAAACATACCGGATGAGCCCTAGTTCTCGAACTTCCCTGATTCATAGTGAGAACAAGGTAGATCTAAACACGTTAGAGGAGTGCCACCGTAAAGAGCTCAGACATACCCATTCGTTCTCGCTATAGTCTTCAGGAATCACAACCCACTGCGGGGGCCATGCAGTCCCAGACTCGTCCAGGTGCAACACGATGGGGTCCGAATAGTTGATTTGAAGGGGTGTAAAGTCGGAGTTTCCGGACCGCTGCAGCGAGAAGAAAGCCAAAGGGTAGTTGGGGATGGGAGGGTGATCTAGCGAGAGAGTCACATTAAACTTCTCGCCAACATCGTCCGGGTCCTCGAGTGAATTGGCAGCCGGGCCAACAAACCACGGTAGCTTGGGCCTCAGCGAAGTGTACGTCTCGTCTGAACACCGCATGCTGATTCCCACCCAAGGTTTCGTCGATGGCAGGGCCGTGCTGCGTTGGTTGTACCGGAGGATGCCAGTCTTCTCGTAGCCCTCTCCTCCTGGGAGAACACCGCACTCCCCATTCTGACCGGCAATCCAGGTTCTGATCCAGTAGTTGCCATCGCGGGGAATCTTGTTCTTGTCACCTGGAAGGGGATTGGCCTCGACGATGACGTTATATCGCTGACCAATGCCTACCAAGATGGAAGTGTTGAAGTAGGGCACAATAGGCACGAAATCCGAAGTAACGACTTGGAGCCAATGGTTGTCGATGGAGAAGACGAATGTCGAGTCGTACGACGTGTTGATGATACGCAGCAGGTATCTCGTCGGCCGACAGGGCACGTCGGTCGGTGTCTCGTTGAAGTGCAGCTCATACATCTTGGGGATAGGGAGTGTCGGGACGTAATTGGTCTTGTTCGCGTCCTGGTAGTGCGACACATTGCCGCGGCCGTTGAGGAGGATGGTTTTGTTCCCCCATTCGCCAAACCTCAGGATATCAATAGCACTATTGTGAGCTTTCACATCATATTAGCGAGAACAGGCATGACCGGATCTTGGCCGCTCACCCCAATCGGTCATCAGCAACGGTGCCTTAGATGCGTCGTATGCCGCCGTGTGCGGACCATAGATTGTCTGTGGTCTGTTAGCTACGCGAGCCCATGGATACTACCACGCACCAGCGGGCCTTGCAAGCCATCAGCATACTGCACAGAGTAGTGACTGTGATACCAAGAGGTCCCGTATTGAACGGCCTTGAAGCTGTAAGTGAACGAGTCGCCGGGTGCGATGGGACACTGAGTGATGCCGTTGACACCGTCCATAGCAAAGGTACGGTTCTGACGAATGCCGTGCCAGTGAATGCTAGTACCCTCCTTTGACTTGAACATGCTGTTGATGACGGTGATGTTGATGGTCTGTTTGACGGTGAGTTGGGAGCAACATGACAGTGTCTGTACGTACGTCTCCCCAGCATGCCTCGAGCCAGGGCCCGGGATATTGGTTGTTGAACAACTTGGCCTCATCGAACGGTTGGCCATCGGCATTGAAAGAAGTGTCGGTGATGTTCAGGGTGTAGTGTCGAGTAATGCCAACCGGAGCATAGTCCTCGTAGTTGGTGTGAAGGTTGAACTCGCGGCCATCTCGGTGTCGGAGCCAGCAGCCTCTGTCCTCTGGAGTAGAGCAAGGGTACCATCCCTTCATAGCACTGTAGTCGCATGTGAAGCCGGGATTCTTGGGGTTTCCTGCCGGAGGATGGAAGCGGCCGGGCGGACCAGGACCGATTTCGACGTCAACTTCGGGAGAATGCGTGATGGGAACTCCAAGCGGATGTTGAGCTGGAGGAGCACCCAACGGCGACATGGTCAGCCATGTGGCCAGAGCATGCCAAAAGCGGCCGATGAGTGTCATGATGGATGGTATCGCGAGTTGTCGGGCTCGTGGTGGAGAGCAAACTCGAGAGATTCCATCGGCGGGGGCTTGACTGGCTCCTTCCTTCTTTACATGAGGAGCAATCTCCCGCTCCTGCCTCGGGAACGCGTGTACGTACCGCATTTCGGAAGCCGGCCAAGCTGCAGTTCCGCTGAAGCTGACGATGCGAGGGAAGCTGACATGCAGCCGCTCTTTCCTCGGCCGTCAGCAGCCACCCCGAGGCTAAAGTCCTCAATCACCAAAACGACAAAACTATTGGCTTTGGCTGCAGCGCGTGACGGGCCGAAACGAGACTGAGGTGCTTGAGCTGCTGCAGCTGCTGCATAATTCCCCACGTGTGGACGGTAGTTTTCATGCAGGAGGACGTCTCCGAGGGGAACTTTTCACGAGTGTTCCCCGAATGACGTCTCCTTGCGTCGGCGATTGGGCGGACAAGGCAGCAGCCAAGGGATTCACGATAACTGCCAGTGGCTTGCTGAAGCGGAGTATCGAGCAGGTTGCCGGTGATACGTATGCTCAATCTGTGCCAAGGATGGATGAGTACTAAAGGTGGTTGAAGATAAGCTGCCCTTGGTAGAGCGGGAGGAGCGACTGTTTTGGGAGGAATTAACTTTTATGCCTACAGGTACTAATGTTTGTATTTAAGTCTTTTTTTGTATGGTATTTATTCTCGTTATTATGATCACTACAAAGTACCTAGGTTGGTAGGTAGGTCGGTAGGTTAGGTACCTCCTTCTTTGTCTTCTAGGTACTTCTTTCGCTCTTACCTCAAGTTCTTCACTTGGCTGAACTTGTAGGACTTTGGTTTCTGATTCTCACTGCATAACCTCACCACCATCTCCTGCCTCTGACACTCCAATTCAGAGGCCGCTGTATTATGCGTCCTGAATCCTAAAAGCGGCTCGGCTTCTTTGCGTCCTTCTTCCCGACCGCTAACGCCAAAGTCGATTAGAAGGGTCTTCCTATATTCTACTACGTTATATTCTTTCATTCAATTGAAGTTATGTAAGTCTTGATCTGAAATTAAAATGAGGCAACTCCTTGAGCGAAGGTATTGTCAAGTACGTGAAGGCTAATATCGGAGTGCAATGCAGAAGTTACCTCATCGCGTCTGAAGCCGACGCCCATTAGAAGCACTTCTTGGGAGAAAATGCACTTCATAATGCCATCCTTTCGAATTCGTTGGCGACGATCGAAACTCCCCTAGCACACGAAACAATCTCAAAATACGAGGCCTATCGGGCACAAACGGCGAACCGCCACTTTGATGGGCTTCGCGATATGGCTGCAAGGAGGCCGCTGAGCAGCTTTTTGGCCCGAGGGGCGTGTGTGGACGCGCTAGATTGTGACGGGGGATGGCCAATCTCAACCACATCGCGTCGCGCATGGACATTCGGACATTGTACAACTGCTTCTCGAGAAGTCGACTCCGAAACTCGGGCAGAAGAGAATAGCTACGAGCAAACCGGCAAGCTCGTGGGTGGATGTACATAGAACACCAAGCCCCAACCGCCAGTGTCAGCACCGCAACTATCCTTGGCTGGCACTCGCACGAGATCCAGACTTCATATTAATCAGACGGCTGTTGAGAGCAGACAAACTGCGACGATGAATCATCTGGCCGGCCCTGGTCGTGCCCTCCTGTCACTTCCGAAGAGTCTCAGCCTCGCGACCATGCATTGTACCATTATTCGGCGGCACCCCGATGAATTCTCCCCTTTGCGGTATCCCCATGGCAAGAACCATTAAGCTTATCGTTGCCACGCGCGTCATCAGGCTGTTAACTTTGGTCGGTCCTAGGACGGGGATCGGTCTGTGGTGACTCGAAGGGGTGGTGGTGTTTTCGTGTTTTCTCCATGTTCATGGTTACGCTGATCCACTGGTTCGTGGAGGTGGTTTGAGGGATGGGGAGAGATATAAGAGGTGTGCACTTTCTTTTTCTGTCATGGTGGTGGTCATCTAATCGGTTCAGTCGAGACGTCTCTCGCTCAGTCCCCCGTCATGGCGAGCATCCCTCGATCAAAGTGGTACAAGATCCAATGGTACTCGGACGACGACACCCCCGAAGAACGAAGGTCCATCTGGAAGCTGGATCTCCTCGTCGTGCCCTATGCGGTGTTGTCCTACTGAGTCAAGTACATTGACCAAGCCAACCCGAGTAAGATCCATATCAACCTCGAAACATCTTGCTTCAACCTCGAGATATCTCCCATCCAATACCGAAAAGTCTCTAACACACTTAGACAATGCCTATGTAGCAGGCATGAAGGAAGACCTGGGCTTCCACGGCAACGAGCTCGTGCAGCTGCAGACCATGTACATTGTCGGCGCCGTTCTGGGCCAGCTGCCCTTCCTATACCTCTTCACCAAGCTGCCCATGTACTGGATCATCCCCTCTCTCGACGTCATGTGGGGAGTCTTTACGTTGCTACAGTTCTGCGCTAATTCTTTTGCTGAAATGGCGGCGTACAGGTTTCTCGTCGGCTGGTTCGAGGCGGCCTTCTTCCCTGCCATGCATTACGTGTTTGGTAAGCCGTCTCTTGAATGAAGCTTTTGTATTCGAGGTTGCTAATGAATAGGCGCCTGGTATCGAGGCCACGAAATCGGTCGCCGCGGCGGCATCTTCTACGTCGGCCTCTCCCTCGGAACCCTCACGGCCGGCCTCATCCAAGCCGGCGCCACCCAACGCCTCGACGGAGTCCACGGTCTCGCCGGCTCTCGGAATCTTCTACACGCTCTTCGTGTGCTTCCTCAGCGACCTCGTCACCGGTCCAGCCTGGGCCATCACCGTCGCCCACACATGGAACATAACCGGCCTCATCATCAAATCCGTCTGGGACGTCCCCGAATCGGCCCTGTGGTTCGGCTTCGCCACGTCGTACTCTTCGCCCGCCATGTCGAGCGTGTTCCACGGGTGGGTGAACAGCCTGCTCAAGTATTCCCCCGCGGAGAGGGCGGTCACGCTGGTGATTATCAACACGATTGCCCAGTCGACGACGGCTTGGACGCCGTTGTTGACGTTCCCGACGGTGCAGGCGCCAAGGTATCCGAGGGGGTATCCGTTTTGTTTGACGAGTGCCGCCTTGTTGATTGTCGGGTGCCATATTCTCAATGTCTTCTTGAAGCGTAAAGCGTGAGTTTGTCGACTTGTAAGAGAGAGGACTTGGCCGACGATTGAGTAGAAAGGCAACGGAAGCGCAGACGATTGGGCATGCTGGGTCGCCCACGCCGTCGGTGGTCGAGGATGGGAAGAAGGTGGCGACTGTTGTTGTTGCTGCTCCCATTGAGTCGGGTCATTCGTCGGCGTCGGGACATTGAGGCACTGGGAATCATGGTTGGGCTGAGGTTAATAGGCGTTACTAGACATATTCCTGAGAGTCACTCAGGGGCAAAATCAGGTCGCCAAGTCGGCGAGTCGCTCGGGGGCCAGGACATTGGGCTCGTAGGCCAGAACTTGAGCACAAACAGCCATGGCTACTTTGAGACTCCTAATCGCGCCTCGGCCACGACTGATGTTGGCGAGGTTGTCAAGACTCTGCAGTAGGTAGCTGGAGATGGGGGGTTTCCACCCGCCGAGAGGGTTGGTATCTTACTGGGTATGCCCCTGTCGCTGTACTGTAAGGGTTCCGACTGTCCGTCAATCTGTACCTTTACAGACTCTCTTCAATCCAACTCTCCTTCAACTTCTCCAGAATGCCTTTCCCTTCTCTTCCGGTTGTAACTTAATCGTCGTCGTCAGCGACTTGACGCAAGTACACGCCGGATCTGAGCCATTTCCTGTACCAGTAAGGACCATGCCGTAGGAACCTCGAGACCATCGAAAAGGAGTCAGAGCAACAAGCATGAACCATCTGGGTGCGTTTGAGTTGAGTTTCAATCTCATCAATATCACCCTCAATCTCCTCCATTGCCAATTCCCAGCTTCCGCCTCGGACATAGCTTCGTATTCCCCGATACCAGCAGGCGAGGTCCTTCCGGTGGGTGAGCCGACTTTCTTGGATGAGTAGGTCGAGGTGTGTGCAGGATGCAGTCTCGTCTCGCTGCTCTGCTGCCCGTCGTAACTGTACAGTGAGGTCGAGGCGATGGGTCAGGTTTTGAAGCAGAACACGGAAGAATAGTCTCGTGAAAGCATCCCGGGTCGAGGGACTGGGTCTCCGACGGGTGATTGGGGATATTTGCCAGTCTGAAAGTTTTGTTGTCAGGAGGAACTCGGCCCAGGCCGTGTTTCCAACGTAGTTGCAGAGCATTGCATCGGCGCCAATCGTGTCTAATTCCGTCAGATAGTTGATGCAATCGCTGTTGCAATACTTTGCGGCCGAGTGCAGCACGCTTTCTCCCTTATTGGACACGATTCGCGTCGAGGCGCCAGCTTCAACGAGAACACGTAATATCGGCAACTTGCTTTTGAGTGCGATATGAACTGGGGAACTCCCGTCGTTTTTTAGTGCATCCAGGTTGGCTTGACGGCTTTGGAACAGATGGACAACCTCAACTGCCTTGGAATGAGTTAATCGGCGATTCCGTGCAACCTTGTGCAAGGGAGTCCAACCACCTGAGTCGACTACTTTCACTGACGCGCCGGCCGCGAGGAGTGAGGCAATAGCCGCGGGTCCTCCTTCGCGGGCTGCGTGATGCAGAGCAGTCATGCCTTCGAAATCGCCTTGGTCCACGCGGCTCCGGCACTTTGGGTCAGCCAGCAGCAGGTTCAAGCATTCCGTCTCGCCGAGCTTGCTGGCGAGCGTGAGGGGGGTGCGCCCAAACCGATCTCTGCAGTTGACATTGGCTCCGGCAGACATCAGCACCGAGAGACTGGTCGTGTCCTTCCTCAAAACTGCAACGTGTATTGGGGCATCTCCCCTGTAGAGTGTGTCAATCGCCCAAGGTTGCTCCCGCAATGCCTTGTGCAGCTCCGCAATGTTGCCTCGTTTGGTTGCCAGGTGAACACGACTTGGGCCTTGCTCGACCTCATCGCGCACGTATGACCTTACTGTCATCAGGGTGTGATAGTCCTCGTCGCTCAACCCGCCTTTTTCAAGGTGGCGGTGAACTTCATCTCCAACTCTCCTATGAAATGTCAGTTTCGCCGTTCCGAGTGGATAGGCCAGAGCAAGGTACCCAGGCAGCCCTTTTATGGCAAGTATGTTTTTCCACAACTGTAGAAGAATCTGTACACTCTTGAATGAATCGCGTACAAGTGCCAGCTACATTGACACATTCATTAGCGTAAGACCAAGTCAGCCAACTTGAATACGTACGTCCACGAGCCCCATTATCCCCATCACTTCGTCATCAGGAAAGTACGGGAACACGCCCTCGACCATCTTTTGCAGGTATGACGGCACAAATATACAGTATATCACGGTATCGGATCTTGGAAGTGTTCGTGCTGCTCGAAGTGAGAAGTTGAGGGAAGAATGGCCATAGGTACCCGTCAACGATACGGCTCTAGCCCAAAGCCAACTGGGAAGCCGACATTCGAACTTCATGGCCACATTTCCACCCCTACAACATGGTTCGCTGTATGCGGTGCTTGATCTGCCGGTGATTCCCTGCAGTTGCAAGAGCCAAGACCCTATCAAAGGCTGGCTCCAGCCAGTGTTTTGATACTCTTGTCGGTCCCAGTGACACCGACACTGGCAATTGTTATTGCATGTGCCGGTGTCCAGAGATCTCATGGGGTTCGTTTGCATGGGGCGCACTCGCGTCTGGCGAACCGTCGGGGCCTCCCTGGCAAGTTCAACAGCGGTTTCCGTTTCGTCGTCAACCTCCTCAACTCGGTTAGAAAAACCACCGAACTGAACCAGCTCTTTGGGAACGGTTTCTGGTGACTTGATGGCTGGTCGGTGCTTGAAATACTCATTTTGTGTCGTTATGCAGAGCTCGACCTCCTCAAAGGACCTATCATGGTTAACCAGGGCGCATACAATTAACTTCACTTTCAACTTACATCATTTGGTTCGCATGTAAGTTCTGAATCATTGACATGGTTCGAAGCTGGATGGCGGTCTGCAAGTAGCACTTGGTATCCCGAGCCTTGTCTCTAAGATTCTCGATTGCTTGTCGTTCCCGCACCCACTTCCACTTCTTAGGCTTCAGCTTGAGGTCGCGTGTTCCGTTCGTGCATCCATCGAGAATCTTGTTGAGACCCGCTACGACTTCGGTCAGTCGCGTAGCGGTTTGCGCAATCAGAGGATGTTCGGTTCGACTGGTCGCGGAAGGCCCGGGCAAGAATGGGAGGGCGTTGTTTTTTGCCTCTTGAATGATGATCTCGATCATTTCAATCTACAGGACGTTAGCATTCGCTCCGCGTATGATGCAAGAGAAACTGGTGCCTCTTTCATGAGATCGTCGCATTCTTGCTGAATCTCTCCAATGCCGCGGAGCAGGCTGACTGTTTTGATCGTAGCCTCGAGACCCTGCGCGATGGCAATGGAGCTCGCCAACGCTCCCAGAATCTCCAGCCCAGACATGGCGGATGGTAATGTCGGCGACGAGAAATGTTCTTTGGATCTTTGTTTGGTTGAGATGAAGCCGGTTGCGACCAGTCAGTGAGGGCTTTTCAGCGGCGCAAGGTTGACTGCATCTCAGCCTCACCGTGAGAGAGGCCAATCATGGTTGCAGATGAACAGCGGCTGTTGAATACAGCCACATCTGGAAGAACCGTGTCATCTTGGTGGGCGGGTAGAGCAGAGGAAGAGAAGATGCTGATGAACACGCATACGAATGGAAGAGTAAAGTGAAGATGTTTCTCAGGGTGAGAAAACTGAAGAGTTTGATGCTGCCTCAGGCAGTTTACACGAGGGTGCATCAGACCGAACTCGGCCGAGACAACCAAAGTCCAACCTCGTCATCGCACTGCGCCCCGAAGCAGTTGTGCTCCTGACCACAGCCTGCGCCACCTGATGTAACTTGCTACCCATTCACGGGATTTATTTCCAATCATTAACGCCCAAAGAGAATGATTTACTTCAAGACAGCAGGTGCCGCGATTCCCGTTGAGTTCTGTACCGATAAGCGATAAGGGGATATTCCCGTACTATTACCGAATAGCGGGTACGTACCAAGTTCCTTCCGACGGTGCCATGGCTGCATTCAATCTCTTCACTCGACGAACCACATCCATCGACAATGACTTCGGAGGCTCGCACATTTCTGGCTTACCAGCATGATGCAAAGCTGTATACCCTCGAAACAAAAGTATTGTCGGTGCTCCCGTTCAACGACCTCGAGGAATCCAACCGCCAGCTCTTCAAGAACGGCGACGACGATGCTTATGTAATCGTCGTTGAGAAGACAATCTTTCATCCCCAAGGAGGCGGTCAACCTTCAGATGTCGGCACCATATCTGCCTCGGGCACCTCTTTCGATGTCGCCGCCGTGAGAATGGACCTCGTCCGCGATGGACAGGCCTTGCACTTTGGACGCTTCAAGCCCGCCGAGTCAAACGCACCAGAGGCCTTGAAGCAAGGAGACACGGTGCAACTGGCCATTGATATCGAAAAGCGTCTCCTGTACTCGCGCTTCCACACGGCCGGCCACGTCCTGGGAGCCGCGGTGCGACACCTCGTCGAGGACTCGGTCGACGGCTTCGACGAGCTCAAGGCCAACCACTTCCCCGACGCCGCCTCGTGCGAGTTCCAGGGCCTCGTCGACGGAAAGTGGAAGGCACCCGTCCAAGCCCGCCTCGACGCCTACATAGCGGCCAAGATGCCCGTCCGCATCGCCTGGTGGGACGAGGACGACTTCCGCAGCCGCGGCCTCGAGCGCCTGATTCCGGACCGCGGGCTGCTGGGCGGGCCTGGGGAAAAGTTCCGCGTGGTCGACATTGTCGGCGCGGAAGTGTACCCGTGCGGGGGGACTCACGTCGACACGACGGACCTCTGCGGCGAGACGACGGTCAAGAAGATTTCGAGGAGCAAGGGGAGGTCGCGAGTCAGCTATACGGTGAAACAGTAAAGCATATCGACGAGAAGGCGTTGAGCTACGGGGAATTCGCAAGCCCAGCAGCGCCAAGCGAGTCGGGAACCGTGACAGTCCGACGTCGGGGGACTTTTCTTCTTCCGGATCCCATTCACCCGTTCAACAGCCTGGGCATGTCAGATGGAGTCAGATGATGAGTGAGCATGAGCATCAGAGCGAGACCTTTTGAGTTTTTCACCTCGCCTTGCGTTGCGTCACGATGGGCGCGAGATGGACTTTTACCATGGCCCAACCAGTCCGATCGTCGCGCCTGTCCCAGAACAGCAAAGGCCAAGGCGGCTGGTCGGGTCTTTTTCAGCTCCCGTAACCTTATCAGCCAGCTGAAGCCCAAGTGCCCATGTCTCGATGCAAGAATGTGATGGGATTCAGTTACCGAGGCGTCGAGGGCTTGATGGTTGTCGGCCGCGAATCGTATGGCGTACCGGCTGGCGCGAGAGGTCTGGAAGTGTGTTTTGACGGCAGACGGTCTTCGGACTTTGGGCTCGGGCTTGGCTGGTCATGTTGTCTCTCGAGAAGGTCGAGTTCTGACATGGGCATTCCAATTGCAACCTTCTCGGCGACTCAAAAGGAGAGGAATGCGGCGCCTCGATCGCGGGTTTCAGCCTCTGGATAATCTCTCCGACGGCGTCACATCAGCATCACATGAACTAGCAAAGCAGACAAAACAAAACAAAAAAACTCGAAAAATTAATTCGTCCTCGACATCTTGGCATCGTGGCGCATTCAATTCCTCCGAGCGGCCGCCAACCGGGCTGACAGGACTTTCTTCTGATGGACCAACAGTCTGGCCAGCCCTGACGCCGTTGATCTCGATACTCGTCATATCATATTGTTTGTCTTGGAAGTCTACTGCCGGATCAGGTCTGTTGAAGCTTTCGTTTAGCTCGGACTTGCATTCGTTGCATGAAGAACGAGCGAGGATTGTCTAAGAGTTTGTACGGTAACTCTGCAACGACGGTATGTGACGACAACCAGACGACGAAGCGATGTCGATTCCGGTAACCGGGATTGCCTGCTTGCCTCTGTTGGTTATAAGTATCGACAATCGTCGGTTGGAAATTCCATCGTCTCATCCCACAGCCGATCATACCTAAGCCACAAACCCGACGATCCTTCTCAATACGAACAACAACAAAAAATACCCTCACCAAGTCACTCTCAACATGAAGTTCTCCTCCTCGTTGGTCACCCTCTTCATCACCGGAGCCATGGCCCTCCCCGCCTCGACGTCCACCAAGTGCAAGGTAAGCATCTTCATCCCTGGTCCTGCATAATTAGCCCTTGCTGACGAGATTTGAATGAAAAAGGGTGGCAAAGTATGGAATGGCTGCGCGTCCCCGTGCCCTCCCACTTGCTCGGTTCCCAACCCCGTTTGTATAATGAGCTGCGTTTCAGCTTGCGAGTGCCGGGCGGGCTATGTTGTCAATTCTGTGAGTTGCGGGAATCCAACGTGGGATTCTGAAGGATCAAGGCTAATTTTCCTGACAGGCTTCCAAGTGCGTCAAGAAGGGATCGTGTTGATGAGCAGTGAGAATTGAAATGAACCAAAGAAGAAAAAAAA
>JAMQMW010001463.1:1156-15086 GCA_024115155.1 Thelonectria blattea
AAAGTCTTCAAGTTCTTATTGGAGCGAACCCCGCCGTCCGTAAACGCCTCTCAACTGCCACCAGGCAGAAAAACCCTGTAAATCCATTCTGTTCCGCTTTCCCAAAGTCTTCATCTTCGCATGTTGCTGTAGTCCTGCATCAGGTGCGCCATGTGAACGTTGGTCGCCTTGCCCAGTCGCTTGCCCGCGCGCTTCCGCTGCGCCTTGGGCTTCGCGCCCTGGCCCTGGTTGATCTTGCTGGGGTCCTCGCTCGTGGGCTTCTGTCCGACGCTGACGAGCTTGCGGTGCATGTCCTCGACGCTGGGGATGGGCACGCGCGTCCACATGACGCGGAACTCGTCCTGCACCTTGTAGTGCAGCGACGGGTCGTCGGGCCAGATGTACCGCGGCAGGTTGTCCTTCTTGGTGCGCACCACCAGGATCTTGTGCTTGGCCTCGAGGTCGGAAATGGTCGTTTCGCAGTCGGGCCATCCGTCCTTGAGGTCCTTGACCGACACGCCCGCCGCGTCCGTCATGCGCTGGAGGTGGGCCAGCAGCGACGTTGCGTCCCGGACGCCGATGATGATGGGCTTGTACGTGTACTTCCCCGTCTCCCACGTCTGCTCGCTCAGGCTGGCATCGGGCCGCCATTCAACCCGGTTGTGATATCGAAGACCCTCGGCGAGCTGCTTCTTGTGTTCTGGGGCGTAGTTCTGCAGACTGAGGTGGTCGATGATCTCCTGGATCGTCTTGGGCTCCCCCTTCTTCTTGAGCAGGTCTACGGCAAACGTCATCTGCGTCTTGACGCCTTCGCCAAAGCCCGTCAGCTCGGGCTGCGAATAGGGAACCTCGGGACCGGCATCGCGTTTGCGCTTGGAACTCGGCGTGTTCGGATCGGAGGCGGGAGACGGCGACGGGGACGGCGGAGCGAGCGAGGCCTTGATGGTCGAAGGGTTGGAGATTTTTGCCGCCGCCGAGGCCAGCGTTCCTCGAAAGGCGTTGGACTGCTTGGCCAGATAGGAAGACATGGTGGGCGAAAATCGACAGCGAGGGGATGTCCACGGAGTTTGCTGGCGATCTGGCAGAGGTGGTTTGTCCGGGCAAGAAGGACAGCGATGCGCAGAACGAGGTAAGGCCGGGAGGTCCGTTCAAAAGATGGGCGAGGTTTAGGTTGATGTTTGAATGAAGGTTGATCCGTGACCTCGGACGAGGCTGAAGAAGTGTGGCGCACGCACGGGTGCCTCCGTCAGCTGTGGCGAAATTCTCCGAGTTGTCGGTGAGTTCCTGGATTAGCCGCATGCCAACAAGCAGCCTTGCGTATTCGTACTGCCCGTCATCACGCAAAGCAAGCGACAGAAGAGATAGGTTCAGAGAAATGGCATTGCGTCGTTAGAATCATTTTTGCGTCGATTAGAAAGGGATATACATCTAGGATCCGAGTCTTCCTCTCCCTTTGCTTCCAATAAAATAGAGACACCGTGCTCCAGATTCCTTGCCTTGCGGGCAACCGACAAGGATGCGATTCATCATCTCTCGGTTCCGCGCCCCTCTGGTCCCCCAACGAAAAAAATTTGGGACCATGGGTGTTGTTGGAGCCCACTGACATCTTCCGTGTCCAAGTCAGAATGCGCCCTTCTAAATTTGCCCGGGCCCAAGGCCAAACTCCCAATTGCACTGCATTTTTCGATGCCCGAGTTGTGGCGACCGAGCTATGCGATATATTTCTAGAAACAGATTGCGCTATGCGACGTCGATTTGGGCCACGCGCTTAAGCCTGCTGTTGAGATGTTTCGGCCTGTTGTTGCAAGTACTGGTAGGCGAGGTAGGCGAAGAATCCGCCGATGACGACGATGGAGTAGGTGCCGAGGCTCAGGCCACCACCCTCGTTCTTACCGGGGGCGTTGATGGGAGCAGGAGTGTTCTTGGGACCAGGGTCGCCGACCTGGGGAAGAAAAGTTTTAGCATTCGGTGCATTTGCGCAACCAGCAATTGAGTCGGAATTCTTACCTCGCGCTTCAAGTCGCCGACGTAAAGCTTCTCAAGAACCTCGCGGGCCTCGTCACTGTGACCGACATCCTCGAAAGCTTCGGTGGAATCCTGTCCGGCAACGTCGAGCATGACCTCCTCACCACCACTGGGAGCGACACATGTTAGCGGGACACGGCCAAAAAAAGATAAGGAATCGGGGAGTGGGGGAGGGCGACGTACGGGTGCTCGTCGAGGAACTTGGTGCAGTCGTACACCTTGTCATGGATCACACAGAACATGTCGTTCTTGGTGTTGTGCTCGGCAACATCCTGATAGGTGAAGATCTTGTCGTCGGCCATTGCTGCGGTGTTGAGGTGTTGGCGGGGAGTTGGCGGTTCCGGATGGAAAAGAATTGACGGTCTCGACGGGCAGGCGATAGGCGCAAAGCGATGCGAACGAGGAGGTCGTCGTTGCGAACGAAGGAATCGATGAGGATGGAAGGAGGAAAGTCGACTGAAGAGAGAAAGAAGAAGAAGAAGAAGGAGAGAAGAAGGAGGAGGAGGAGGATAGAAGGATGGGAGCGGGAAGGGTCCGTACGGGTTGGAAGAATCTTAGAGAACTGAACCGTGCTAGGCCCCTGTCACGGCAGAGATTCACAAGACAAGCACGGGCAGGTACCTCCCAGGTGCCGATTCAGCGCTCTTGCCCGCGAGAAGGTGTGGATGGGGGGGAGTTGGTGATGGGGAGGGACCAAGAGCAATGATTGCGGTACAAAGGCGGTACCACCGGGCACCTAGCAATTTGGCACGATTGCCCGCTAGCCGACCGCTACATTAGGGGCCTCCAGCAGCAAACCCCTGGTCAGAGTGGCACGGCGCCGGGGCCGAGTTGCAGGTACTGCAGAGGTACCTCCGACCGGCATCTCATGTACCCTGCCTCACCTTGACTCGCAAGAGGCAGGCACACACGGACTCTCCGCTCTTTCATCAACCAGATTTACTCGACCACGGCACCCGACGGGATTGAAACCGACACGTGCAACTCTCACAACCTCGTCGACACCCATTGACCCTCGTACAAAAGAGCAGCGCCGTGGCCCAAGGCGATTCTTCTTGTGGTTCCGTCTCACAAATACTTTCCTCCACGCTGTCCTCTCAACTGGTACGATCGGTCTGCTCAAGTTCCGACCCAGCTACGACCGATGAGCCATCGCCCATGGAGCAGCCCGCCATCAACGTGGCCAATGGCGCTGCTCGATATTACCGCGCTCATATCCTGATTGGCCAGCATGTGCTCTTCTGTTGAAGGTTCCAGGGGCTAGCTCCCTGCCTCGTTGGGGCATTTCCTTTTGAGCAATCTTCTGCCGACCAAGGGCCCATCGGCCATTTCCCCAGTGCGAGGCCAGCCAAGTTGCTGGCAGGAGAAATGTATCCTTATCGGATCCCAGGTACGAATACGCTCCTCTCTGCCCGGCTTTTCCCATCCCCAGCAACTTGCTTCCGCATTCTTTGTCCATACAGAGCAACTTTTTACATGATGATGAAGCCAAGGTTGCCATCCGAGAGCGAAAGCGACAACACACCGAATGACTTTTTGTCCATCCTTCATCCCGGAATCCGGAAGCCGGAATTATCGCCGAGTGGGCTTATGACAATACCGTTTCCGCTGCTTGTTTCATCATTTTATTTCCGCCCATTCTTGTATCCAGCCATGACGAATTGATAATATCTCGGGGGATATCTTTGGTTCGCCATCTATCAGCACACGGCGGTTATTCATGCACCGCCCTCGGCTGCTCGAGCAGTGCAGCTCCCAGGCGTCAATCTGCTAGCTGCTCCTCTCCCCTCGGCGGTCTGGGACTTGCTCGGATTCCGGCCTGGTAAGGAAATTTCCTTTTTCAGCAACCCCATCGACCACCAGAGCAAAGCAAACGGAAAGCCATGCAGTCTCGAGAGGTTCTACCTCCGGGGGACTGTGAGGCAACTATCTCCGGAGACCATGCCGACCACTTTGCCGCCCTCGCTGTCACTCAATGGCAACGCCTCGTCCATCGTTACCCTGTCCGAGGAGCAAAGCCAACTCCCACTCCAGCACACCCACTCTTGCGACAACCTCTCTACCCCGCCTCCACGAAAAAGCGCCACTTGGGGGAGTCACCTGGCGCATGGCCCGCGGACGGTACTGTGCGTTGTGTGCGAAAACTGGGGAATGGGGGAATCAAACCGGCGAACTGATGCCTCCCAGAGCGTTTCTTTTCTTGTTGCCTTCTGTTGTTCTCCCCGGCGGCGCGGGAGGCTGAGATGGAGCTAAAGCTTCCCGGGACGGTCTCCTGCCCCGGTTTCCGAAGGGAATCCCGATTCCCGGATTCCCGAAGAGACGCTCCGTCCCCCTCCCGTCGTTGAGAAGGGCGGGGTCGGCTCGAGCATGTGCATGCTCGTCTACTCATGCTGTTTCCAGACATGATATACGATGCAAGATCTTGTGAACGGCTGATTGATAGCCTGGAGAGATCTGTCTGGCATCCTCACTTGTTCTTTGCACCATCTTCCCGTCCATCCGCCACGACATCAACTGGATGTCGACATCCGGCGGCTGGACTGTAAGTGAAACTCCGTGAGCCTGGGAACCGCCCGGATCTGTCAGGAACATGGTTCGTCTCGGCGGAACTGCGTCGACACCTAAGGGGTGCAGCAGCATGTGTACCCCGTCTATATGCGCATCCCCAGCCTTACCGCGCAACTGGTCGCGATGGCATCAACTCGATGGGCGTTCGAGGCCAGCGGGCGAAGGGATGAATCAATCAAATACAGTTCAGGAAAGTCGTATGGGATCCATTTGAGACGGCACAGTCAACAAGTAGTGATTCGCCCCCAACGGCCTCTATCCACGACTGATCAAGAGCCCCATTGTTAGCACTAATTTGCAGCGGCGTGCATCGTGCATCTTGCATCAAACGAACGTTGTGGGATTCATGATAGGCTAGATTTGCCCAGAATAGCAAGTCTAAGAGGTCCCCTCCTTAAGGTTAAGCCATCCGTGACGGCCCGCCATCCTGGACATGGAGACATCGACTTGGGGTTTCTGCTCAGAAATGCAGTATGTACCGCGTATGTACTCGGTATTGCAGGTACCTTGGCAGTAGAATTTCGTTGCTTCTAACATTTACATGGTCCTCCTAGTGTTTCGTTTATCACATGAGGGTTGCAGGAGTCCAGAATCAACAATGACATCTAGGCAAGTCTCTGAAATGCCCCGACATGCCTGCCTGTACGTCGTAGGATCTAGATTCTCTCCACAATTCGATCTGTTTCCGCTCTTTATCGCGACCCCAAGAGATAACTGGCATGTACTATCCGTATATCTATCTCATTTCGGCATTTCTACAGCTGGCTCAGCTATCTCGCCTCTAACCGACAAAGCAGTTCGCTTCTAAAAAACTAACTTCCCCCTCACATCTATCGCCTCCCGCTTCCACCGCCAATGTCCTGTCCCAGGCGGTAGCTCGTCACGCGATCCCACTCGATCTTCTGCCTCGTGACGGGCAGCTGTCGTCGGAGGCCCTTGAAGGCGCCCTCGCTGAGGCTCACGAAGCCCCGGTTCAGCTCCTCCTGGTACTTCTTCTCCGACACGGAAACCTCCCTGACGACGGCGGCGGCGGTGCCCGACGGGACCGAGGCCGAGATGGGCTTGCTGGTGAGCAGGCGCACGTTGCCGTCTTCGTAGTAGTGCACGTCGACTTTCAGGGCGCCCTCGAGGGTGCCCGTGGAGGGATCGAAGGTGTATAGGGATCTCCAGCGGCCGTTCCTATGTGGTGTTAGTGGGTGGACTGTCGGCCTCTGGATGAGTTGACGATCCGGGGAATGTCAACCGGGGCAAACGCACCAGAAGTTGTTGGGGCTGTACTTGTTTCCGACGATGATGATGGCAATCTTGGAGTCGGACTCGATGGGGTAAACGCCGTAAGCGGCGTGGGCAAAGTGCTCCTGGACGTAGGAGCCCAGGGACTTGAGCGTAGATTTCCTGCCCCGGCTGGTCAACAAACGATTGCAAGAGAGCTCCCGCGCTGCGGAAGAATACTCACACCAAGTCAGCCTGGGGGCCTTCGAGGACATGGCTCTGCACGGCACTGGCTTTCTATCGTCGCGTCAACGGGGGACAAGTCCTTTTTGAGAGTACGGGTCGGGTTGTGAGACGGACCTGGGTTGTGTGGTCGAAGGCGAAGCTCGAGGAGCTCTCGACGTCAAAGTATCGGCCGTCGCCGAGGGAGTTGTGGGAGCTGACGATGACCTGAGGAGTGTTTGATTCAGCACAACGGAACCGCGCGTGCTCCGGCGATCTCAGGTCCACGTACGTGCTGACTGCTGCCCGGCAGCTTCACCGTCACAAACTGTTCCTCGTTGTACTTTTCGAAGGCGGGCGCGAGGTCGGCGAGGATGTCGGGCGACCCGAGGGTCAGGGCCTTGATGTCTAGGTAGGAAGAAGTCGCGCGTCAGTTCCAGTTGCTAGCAGGCGAGATATCGGAGAAAGGGGTCGGGGGAAGGATATATGTTACCTGCGACAACGTCGGCGAGCTTTCGAACGGAGGGTTAGCTGATGCTTTTCGACGGCGGTGACGTGGAGGCGGGGGGAGGTACCAACCTCTCCAGGGGGTGCGCCCTCGACAAAGGCCGAGACGGTCTCGATGTCAGACATGATGCAGTAGGAGAAAAAGGACGAGTAGCCAGCTACACGAGGGAGAATGCACGAGAATGCAGGAGGGTGTCGATGGCGTATTGAGGCTCAATGCAGTTGGGAACCGTCTCAAGGGGGGGAAAACGGGGAACGGAGAACGGGGAGGGCGGGGCAGTTGGGAGCTGAGCTTTGGTGTGGGGGCTGATTGGGTGTGGTGCATGGCATGTTGAATGAGACGGAAGACGTCAATTTATTTATATTGGAAGACATGATATTTATCGACAGGCCTATCATGAGCAAGTCGATATATATTGATTGGAACTGGCTAAAGTTGTCTGCATGACATCGTGGTTGACTCAATACCGTACGTACGCCCAGTGACCTCGACCACTCAACACCATTTTGGGTCTCATAACTAATAACAAACACAGATGCAAGTTCCGATCCCACAATGAAAAGAATCATTACTTTCATGCTTGTAACGCTAACCCGATTTCTTCCCAGCTTCTAAGAAGAGGTCGTCTCAAACGTTCTCAATTTCCTTCCCCCGCCGATTTGGTTTGTCTCTACAGCCATACGCCTAGTAGTCTAACACCTTCTTGATATTGTCGTAGATCCCTAGGAAAATGTGAGTATAATGGCACCAATCCAACCTATTCAGTACTTACTCGCAACATCAGGCAGATGAAACTTCTCGAAAATCAAGGGCGTGTGAATGCTCCATCCCGCAACTCGAGCCACCGGCGCCTCCAGCCGCAAAAAG
This sequence comes from Thelonectria blattea, assembly GCA_024115155.1. Lineage (NCBI taxonomy): Eukaryota > Fungi > Ascomycota > Sordariomycetes > Hypocreales > Nectriaceae > Thelonectria > Thelonectria blattea. The sequence continues at coordinate 8,538 of JAMQMW010001463.1, forward strand.
GTATCCGGGTCCTCCTGGATGGCCGCCGCAACCTCTGCGCCAATGCCGGCATTGACCGAAGCCTCGTGGACCACCAGGACGCGCCCCGTCTTGCGCACGCTCTCAAATACCGTCTGCTTGTCCCAGGGATACACGGTCCGCAGGTCTATCAGCTCCACCGAGACGCCGAGGTCCTGCTCCGCTTGCTTGATGGCCGAACTGCAGAGGTAGAGCGGCTGGCCGTACGATATGATGGTCACGTCCTTGCCCTCCTTGAGGACTTCGGCCTTTGACAGCGGGAGCTCGTAGGGCGCCGTGGGGACTTGCTCGACGGCGGCTCGGTACAGGATCTTGGGTTCCATGAAGACGCACGGGTCGTTGCTGCGGATGGCGGCCAGGAGGAGCCCCTTGGCTTGAGCGGGCGAGCGCGGCATGATGACGCGCAGGCCGGGGATGTGTGTGAACAGGCTCTCGGGCGACTGCGAGTGATACAGGGCCCCGTGTCCGACGCCGCCGCACGGCATGCGCACCGTGAGACCGCCAGCGCTCCGGCCGCAGGCGCCGTCGCGGTAGCGGAACTTTGCGGCCTCGTTGACGAGCTGGTCAAAGGCCGGGTACACGTAGTCGGCGAACTGGATCTCGGCGATGGGCCGCATGCCCTCGGCGGCGAGCCCGATGCCGAAGCCCATGATGCCCTGCTCCGTGAGCGGCGTGTTGAAGACGCGGTCGGAACCGTGCGTGTCGGCTAGTCTCATGGTGCAGCGGAAGACGCCGCCGAAAGCCACGTCTTCGCCAAAGATGACGACCGACTCGTCCTCGGCGAGGGCGATGCCCATGGCGTCGTTGATGGCCTGGAAGAGGTTCATCTTCTGCGTCGTGCCATTGCGAACCTCCTCTGGCAACTCGCTGCTGCCGAGAGCGGCCTGTGAGCTGTGAGCCAGCAAGGGCGTGGTGGCATAGTCGGTTGGGAGGTTTAATCTGGCATTGGGCGGATGGGTCGAGTAGCAGCGTGTCAAGGGCAATGTCCGTGCAAGTCGAGGGAGGGACGAGGAGGTGAGTGCCCTCAACTGGTGAAGCGTGCAAGGGGGCATGTTTGTTCGTTCTTTTTCGACAACGATTCACGGCGGCAATGGATCAAAGTCGAAGACAAAGGCGAGTGTCGGAGACGGCATAGCAACAGGCGTAGGCATAGTTTAAAGGTCCGGCTGCTTCAGGTCAGCTTGTCCTCGGCGTTGGTGATGTCAAGCTCGGCTTGTCACGGCCCCAGCGGGGGACACGGCAATCGTCGCCTCTGCGGCCTTCTGCAGCCACTTTCCATTTTCAGCCACCGGGGGACTTGTTGATAAGATTGTTGCCGGGCCGACAACCGATCCGCGTCGTCGTCACCTTGCAAAAACGTGGCTGGTACGAGCGAGGCGTCATTCTTCTCTGGTGTTACCCTTTGACTGCGCAATTTTTTTTTTACTTAATAATTTCGGACGCATCTGCAGCTCATCAATACGGCTCAACAACCCAATGGCCCCGCGGGAGTCATCACGGCCGTCCAACAGACACCGATCCCGAGACCGCGAACGACAACGGGGAGGAACCGGGTCGAGGAAAAATGGCCATCGAAAGAAGAAATCGTCGCAGGGAAGTCGCAGGCCGGTCTCTGGCGGCGAGGAAAGCAGAGGGGAACGGAGCTCCAAGTCGTTATCGGCAGGCGCACTCGACCAACTGAACCAGAACAACGAGCGAGACAGGCGGCGAGCCGAGAGGGCGGCGCGGGCAGCAGATCGAACCCAAGGGGCGGAGCGTGCTGAGAGAGTGGAAAAGGCACGACGGTCAAGGCCTAGTCACAACGAATATCACGACTCGGAGGAGGAAACGCCGCGGAAAAAGAACAGGGACAAGAAGCGGAGGGTAGTCAGCGGCGCCATCGTCGAGGAGGGGAGGGCGTCGGGGTTGAGAGGGGGCAACAACCGATGGAGCGACGACAGCCTAGGAGAGAAGGACTTTTACCAACCGCGAAAGGCCAAAACGGGCAAGAAAAAGAAGCTATGTGCGTGGCATGCATGTGCGCTGTGGGCGAGTTTGAGCTGACAATATCTAGGGATCCTATTGGGAGTTAGCGTGGTGTTGCTGATTATCATCATCGTGGTGGCCGTCGTGGTCAGCAACAAGAACAAGAAGAGCAACGACAGCAGTTCGAGCAGTTCGGATTCAGAAGACAACTCTGATCTGGACGGAATGAGCCACAAGGACATCCCGACAAAGTGGCAAAACACATACCTCGATCCGTGGAGTTGGAAATCGACGACCGACTTCAACGTCACCTTTACCGACGAGACTGTGGGAGGCCTTCCCATCATGGGCCTCTACACGGACTGGGACGATTCGGCGCAGGCCAACGACAAGGTGGCGGCGCTCAACAAGGACTGGGGCTCATACAACAAGACGCCGGCGCGCGGAGTGTGCATAGGAGGCTGGTTGTACCTGGAGCCCTTCATCACGCCGTCTCTGTTCGACTACGACACGGATCTAGGCATTGTCGACGAATACACGCTGATGCAGCATCTGGGATCCGAGGCTTCGGATACGCTGGAGAACCACTACGCAACCTTCATCACCGAGGACGACTTCAAGAACATTGCGGCGGCAGGACTCGACCACGTCCGCATCGGCTACTCGTACTGGGCCGTGGCGATTTACGACACGGATCCGTACCTCTTCCGAACGTCGTGGCGGTATCTGCTGCGAGGCATCGAATGGGCCCGAAAGTACGGAATCCGCGTCAACTTGGATCTCCACGGCCTCCCCGGCAGCCAGAACGGGTGGAATCACAGCGGACGATGGGGAGCGATTGGGTGGCTGAACGGCACCGACGGGACCAAGAATGCGAATCGAGCGTTGGAGATTCACGACCAGCTGTCCAAGTTCTTCGCGCAGGACCGATACAAGAATGTGATTTCGCATTACGGACTGGCCAACGAGCCCCGGATGACTTACCTCGCGGCGAGCGACGTCATCACCTGGACCGAGTCGGCGTACAAGATAGTCAAGGACAACGGGGTCAAGGCGCTCGTGGTGTTTGGCGACGGGTTCATGGGCCTCGACAACTGGCAGGGCAAGATGACGGGGTACGACGACCTGGTGCTCGACGTGCATCAATATGTCGTATTCAACGAGAACCAGATCGACTACACGCACAAGGAGAAGATCACGTACGCGTGCGACGGTTGGACGGAGCAGGCTGAGGAGAGCATGGACACGAGCACAGGATACGGGCCGACCATGTTCGCCGAGTGGTCTCAAGCGGACACAGACTGCGCCGAGTACTTGACGGGCGTGGGCTGGGGAAACCGATGGGAGGGCACGTACGACACGGGCAACACGAGCACGTCGATCCTGACGCCGCGGTGTCCGAGCAAGAGCAGCAAGTGTTCGTGCGACGAGGCCAACGCGGCGCCGGGAGACTGGAGCAGCGATTACAAGAGCTTCCTCTTGACGTTTGCCGAGGCGCAGATGCACAGCTTCGAGAAGGGCTGGGGCTGGTGGTACTGGACGTGGAAGACGGAGTCGGCGTACCAATGGAGTTACCAGGCTGGGCTGAAGGCGGGCGTGCTGCCGGACAAGGCGTACAGCCGGGATTTCAACTGCGACAGCGCAGACATTCCCGACTTTTCAGGGCTTTCGGAGAACTATTAGGTTGTTTGGTTGTTTGGTTTTTTGGGCGTTTGTCTGGATTTCAGGAGTACATTTGGCAGTTGGGCGTCATGTCTGATGAGATGACTGCATGCAGAGAAGAATAGCGCACACGAGAGATACCGTACACGAGAGAATATCATGTTCATAGATTTCTTTGCGATGACGATGAAAACGAAGATGGACGTTGAAGATGTCTGACATGCACGCTGACGTAGTTAAACCGTGTTCATCGAATGGTTCATGCGCTGGTGTATGTATGTAGGGGGAAAACGGCACGGCATATCTCAGCCGGATGACATCACACGCGGCAGCGGCCAGGCCGAAGGATGCACGCGAGAAGCGAGGTGTGGGATGATGGGATATTGGGAGTAGATGGAGAGCTGGTTGTTTGGTAGAGGAATGCTTGAGAAGAGCTCAAGACAAAAGAAATTCAAGAGAAATACTCGGGAGGAACTCAAGAAAAGCAAAGAGGAGGAGCAAAAGAGAAGCGAAATTGTACCTCGTAGTTACGACATGGCCACGACACCTTCAACCTTCAAAAAAAATCGGCCAAGAGGTCGAATTCACCGTCCTCGCCGACAGCGCCGAGCAGGTCCCCAAGTGCTTCCAAAAGACCTTCTAAAAACTCTTTCGCCACATGCAATACGCTTAATGCCGAGTCAAATCCGCTTGTCACGGGCGAACAATTCCCTCGCAATATCCGAGTTTTCCTAAGCCCGTTTGTGGATAGTCCCATAGTGTCAGGGCCATAGTTCCCCATTTTCCTGCTCGGCCCCTTCGCTTCTAGGTCTTCTTTCGTAAGAAAAGTCACGGCTTGGGGATGAGTAATGGCCGCGTCGTCGCCACGGAGTTGGGGGAGTCTTTGCTCGTTTTGGGAATGGGGGTGTTCGGAGTTGCTGTTCCTTGTGTAGTTGGGCTCAGATGGATGGTCTCGTGTAGTATTTGAAGATGAGATGCTGCTGCTGCTCTTTGCATCTCATCTATTCCATCTTGTCTTCGTCTCGGTTCTCTCACGATTCAAGGATCCATTGTCATCTTTCCAGGGTGTGATCCCAGGGTACCATCCATCACAATTTTCTCCCAAGTTCCCTCACGAGACAAAAGCACTCCCTCCTCCTAGAACCCCCAATGGATCGAGACGTGGAAAAAGCGTCATCGTCGACGCAGTCGGACGACGACGAACAGAGCACCGTCTTCGCCCCCATAAACTCCAACGCCGACACCACCACCGCGGGTCGACGTCCTTCAACGGCCGGAACCATTTTCCGCACGCGCTCGCAAAACGGATATAGCTGCGATGCCGATGACGAGGACAACCAGCAACAACAGGTGGAAACGCCTCCGGAGAAGGATCCGTTCGAAGTCGGTTGGGACGACGGCGATAACGATCCGTTGTGCCCGCGCAGCTTCAACACGGGGAGGAAGTGGCTGATTGTGACGATTGTGTCCATGGCGAGTTTCTGCGTGTAAGTTTTTTGTGTGTCTATTTTCGTAATCTTGGTGATCTTGGTTGTTAGTTTGAACGTTGGAGTGAGGCTGTAGGGTGACATGACCACTCGTGTTTGGAGTGATATGTCTGAGACATACATGAACCCAAAGTCTCAGAACCACCGCCCCCTAAGAGACTCAGAAACAGAAACAGAAACAACTCAACTAACTAACCAACTCCCAGCACATCAGCCTCCTCCATCTACGGCTCAACCTACACCCAAATGGAATCCGCCTTCCACAACTCCCGCATCGTCTCCGTCCTCGGCCTCTCCCTCTTCGTCCTGGGCATATCCCTCGGCCCCATGCTCCTCAGCCCCCTGAGCGAGTTCTACGGCCGCCGCCCCGTCTACCTCGTCTCGTGGGCTATGTACGTCGTCTGGATCGTCCCGCAGGCCGCCGCCCAAAACGTCGCCACCGTGCTCGTCGGCCGCTTCCTCGACGGCTTCTCGGGGAGCGCCTTTCTCGCCGTCTCGGGGGGAACCGTGGGAGACTTGTTTTCCCGCGGGGAGCTCCAGGGGCCCATGTTGATGTTCTCGCTGGCGCCGTTTGTAGGGCCGAGTTTGGGGCCGGTTATGGGGGGGTTTATTAATTATTATGCGGACTGGCGGTGGACGTACTATGTTTTGTTGATCTGGGCTTTTGTTATTATGCTGTGTATTGTGTTTCTGGTTCCCGAGACGTACCGTGAGTCTTCCTCCTTGTCGAGTTACCACTCATACCAAACCAGGAGCTCAACTAACACACTTCAAAGACCCCATCCTCCTCAGAAACAAAGCCGCCTCCCTCCGCAAATCAACCTCCAACCCCCTCTACCTCGCCCCTAGCGAAAAGGTCACCAAATCCGTCACCTCGGCCATCACCACCTCCCTCCTCCGCCCCTTCCAGCTCCTTATCTTCGAGCCCATGTGCCTCAACCTGTGCCTCTTCTCCGCCATCCTCCTGGGCATATTGTACCTCTTCTTCGGCGCCTTCCCGCTCGTCTTCCGCGTCGTCTACGGCTTCAACCTCTGGCAGAGCGGCCTGACCTTCCTGGGCATCCTGACGGGCATGTTCTTCGCGGCCCTGATGGATCCGGTCTTCGCGAGGGTCAGGAGCAGGTTGGTGGCGGAGTTGGTGAACGAGACGGGGGTTGAAGGGGCGAGCGAGCCGGAGTTTAGGTTGCCGCCTGCGATTGTCGGGTCGGTGTTGGTGCCGGCGGGGATATTCATGTTTGGGTGGTCGTGTTTTCCGTGGGTGCACTGGATAGTGCCCATTATCGGATCGGCCTTGTTTGGAGCAGGGTGAGTCTTTCTCTCCTTTCTTTTTTTGCTTTGTCTTTTCGAGAGTGTGTGCCACGTCAAAGGAGAGAACCGGATAGATTCCTTCCTCTGTCTGTCTTCCCATGTTCATCTC
>JAMQMW010001465.1:741-11533 GCA_024115155.1 Thelonectria blattea
CCCGCTCCCGCGCCGGTCCCTCATCATCTTCTGGCACTCTAAAAACTGACCATGACGCTGCGAACAGCTTCCAAGAAGGACAGGAAGCATGCCAAAGAAAATGGCGGCATCGCTGCTGCCGTGACGAGGCAGACAGCTGGAAAGTTCTCGTGAGTAGAGACCCAAAGACGAAGCCTCGCGGCCTCGCCGCATGACTCCCCCATGACCCTTATCGCCTATGACGACTGACCCCGGTCACGGCAGGACCTCCTCCAACAACGACAACAACAATAATAATAAGGAAGCCGCCCGAGGCAGCGCCGCAAACACGGTCGTCTCCAAGAGCCCTGCCACGTCTGCTTCCGCCTCCGCCTCGTCGTCGTCGCCGGCCGAAACCCCCGAGACCAAACCGACTGCTGCCCCCGACGATGTCAACCCCGCCGCCGTCTCTCCCATGTTGGATGCCCTGTCCACCACTCCGGTTTCTGCGAGCACCGCCCCGAGCATGAACAACGACTGGGCGAGAGGTGGCCTGGCCGGCTCGCCTGGAAATCTTATTAGTTTGATGGGTGAATCGCCTCCCACCCAGCCGTCCTCTTACGAGGATCCGAGCCGACTGCATCACGGATGGGCCTCCAACCGGCCCTACATGAGCCCTTCCCCGGCCTCCTTCTCCCCTCCTTCCAACATCCGACGCCCCTTGAGCTTCCAAATGGACGCACAATACCAGTCCCCCGAAACTCGTCCCATTTCTTCCGCCGCCGCCTACCGACGTGGCTCCGTGAACTCGCCATTTCCAAGCTCGCGCATGGGCGCCCACCCCCCACCACTGCCTCATCAGCCGCAGCCGCACTTCTATGGCATCCCGGACATCGACCTGAACATGACGGCCAACTCTGGCATGAAGGCTGGCGAGAGGGGATACTTGTTCGGCTTCGACAAGCTTCCCGACTGCCCAGGCTTCCCCGGCGGCCCTGGCAACGTCGTCATCGCCGGCTACGAAGGCGGGCTGGACGTCTACGCCGTGAACAAGAGGGGCTTGGAGCCCGTGGGCAGCCTCAAGGGCCTCCGAGGCGGGGTCTACGATGCCAAGATCCTTCCGTGGACCGTGGACGGGGATAAGGGATCCGTCTTTCCCCTCGTCGCCGTTGTGCTGCATGGTCCCGTCCTGTCGGCGCGGACGCCGGATGGAGGTGCAAGCCCCGGGCCTGACGGGACGACCAGCCCTCGATCGGTCCTTGGCCACCAAGACGGCTTCGGCCGACACAGCTCTCCCATCGACTCGTACCAGACTTCTGTGGAGATTTACTCGCTCAAGACGAATCAGAGGGTGGATGTGCTGCTGCAGGCACCCAAGATCCCCATCAACCCCGAGATATCCGTCACGAACCCCATCTTCCGGCCTCCCCAACCCAGCGGTGTATTTACCATCAAGGCCGATGCCGGCACCATCGTCGTGTCGTCGGGCGTGACCGGCGAATGCTGGGTATATCTGCAGCTACTGGAGGACCAAAACGGCCACCTATTCACGTGCGTTGGCAAGCTTTGGACCAGCCTCCAACAGAGCCCACGCGGCGACGTCCCTGAGGAATCCGATAAGACGCGAGCCTCACCCGCCCCGCCGCGACCAAGCCCGCAAACCCCGATCCTCGATCTCAACGGACGATGGATCGCCTACTGCCCCGCGGCTCCCTCGTCGCAGATCTCGCTGAGGGCCCATGTGCCGCTGCCGATCATGGGCAAAGCCCCCGGGGTGTCGAGCATCACGCCGCCCCAGCTTCCCCAGAGCTCCGCGTCGGTCGACCTCCCCATCTCGGACAGCGTCGTCAACAAGATCATGCGGGAGACGACGCAGGAGCTGATCCAGGGCGCGAAATGGGTTGGGCAGCAGGGCTTGCAGGCCTGGAACTCGTACTGGAATAAGTCGTCCAGCCCCCAACTGCAGCCGCAGCAAGCTCCGCCTCAGCAGCACTGGACTCCCCACGGCGACTCGACAAAGTTCCCTCCCACGCACGGGTCGGCTGGCCAGGCCGTGACCAAGGAACCCGGCATGGTCTCCATTGTCGACGCCGAGTCTCTGACGGCCTCGTCCACCGTCCACCCCCTGGCAACGTTCGCGACCCCTCTGGGATGCAGCTTCATCTCTTTGTCGCCGTCCTCGCTGTTCTTGTTCACCGCTAGTAGCAAGGGTGATGTACAGACAGTGTGGGACCTCTTCCGCATCCAATATACGAGGTCGTCGCCTCTGCAGGCGACGGTGGCTCCTAACACGGGCACGGGGCCGCTGGTTCGCCAGATTGCCCAGTTTTCGCGAATGACGGTGGCACGCATCGTCGATGTTTCCTGGACCGAAGCACAGGGAGAGCGCATCGCAATGGTGACGGAACGGGGTACCGTCCATCTCCTGGACATGCCGGGGAGCGCCTTCGTCTGGCCGGCGCCCCGTCGCCGCAAGCCCGTTCAGGAGAGCGGCGCCGCGACTCCGGAGCAGGCCAGCTCGGCAGTCTCGATCGCTTCGGGTGCCATTGGGGCAGCGGTCCAGGCGGCCAAGCCCTTTGTGACACGCCCTCGTCGTGCCAGCGCCAACATTCCCGGCGCGGGAACCACGCTCAAGGACTCGGCAGCCATGGGCGGGCGAGTGATTGCGGCTAGCATCAGCAGCTCGCTCGGCAAGACGGGAACGGCACTGAACCAACTTCGACACACGGGCGAGAACCGCGTCTCGCTGCCGCCCATTTCCGGTCTGCCGTCGGCCTCCTGCGTGACGTGGATCAAGAACCGCAGGCACCAGGCGCTCTTCGTAACTGGAGACGGCCTCGTGCGAACATTCTTCTGCAAGACTCGACGGTCCTCGACACAGGCCGGTAAGCGGGTGACGCGGGCCAAGATTTACCAGGACTTTAGCGTGCCGGCTTTGCCCAACGATGTGGTGGCTCCGGCCGTCCGACAGATGATGGACTTGGGGGTGCAGGAAGAGGTACTCGACCTGTCGGACCGTGACATGGACGCGGGGAACACGCTCACGCTCAACGCACGCCCTCGCGTAGCCTCGGTGGACCAGAGCATGGAGTCCTCCATCCCACAGGCTGAGATAGAGTCCAGCGCCCCCTATCAACCCTTCCACACCGATAGGCGGGTCACATTGTGCGAACACAGCTGGGGCACCACGGCTCAGCTGGAGGCGGTATCGGCAATTCTAGCCGAGACGAAGTTGGAGGAAAAAGCATCAAAGAAGAAGAAGAAGAAGGGGCAACCCACGGAAACCGGCGGCTCTCGAGAAACGACATGGGGCGCGCAGGCATGGGCATTCGGACAGGACATACCCGTCGTCCGACTCGACGTGGGGCTACCACCCGTGGCCGAGGAGGAATACGTCGGTCCCGATGACCACCTGGCCCTCCCCCAATCCGAAATGGAGCGCGTGATGCAGTACGGGGAGGACGACGGGGCACAAATTGTTGTTACTACGCGAAGACGACGAGGAGCCCACGGAACCAGCCCGGGCGGGGATGGCTTCTTTGAAGACGACTGCGAGGTGCTCGACTTTGCGGATCAGCGAGTGTGAGTTTTGTTAGAATTGGGGTGCGTCTGGGATGTGTGCTTGTTGGCTCTAACTCTCCTCTCTTCGGGGGGTGTTTTCCCACTGCTCAGCGATATTCTGTTTCGGCATCTAACTCGGATTGCGCGCTACATGTTATGGATGGGATGGCTTAGTTCACGCTCGCTCTTTGCGTCTAGGTCCCGTCGGAGTTGTCTGATTCTGGCTGTTGGACACGTTTATACAGATATGCACTCCTTAGGACAGCCTTTGGTTTTGACGGGCCCAAGGGCCTCATTAAATATAGAAACAGATTTAGATACCCATTTCTCTGCCAACAGCTCTTTTTTTATGTGCCGAGCGCGGGATACCAGATACCATGGCCGTGATTCCTCGCTCGCGATCCCTCACCACTTCTCCAGCCATCCGAGGCTAATTAATTGGCGGTGCTTCCTGGGGCGAGTCGGTTCCCAGGGCCGCGCATTGTATAGATGTTACATTGGTCTTTCGTACATGTACCAAGGGCCACAAAACAACAACGAACCCTCTAGTTCTTCTTCTTGGCGGCGGCGGCGGCCTTGGCGGCCTTCTTCCTGTTGCTTCGGATCATGACCATGCCGAGGAAGGAGCCGACGACGGCGGAGCCGAGGAGGATGATGATGACGGGGATGCGGATGGCCCAGACGCGGGGAGGGAAGCAGTTTTGGAGGGGGTGGTCGTTGTCGACGAAGGGCTTGAGGGGGTTAGTGAGTGTTGGTGAGTTGGAAGTTGCGTGCGCGCAAAGAGAGTCGGGGGAGCGCATTTTGGGAGAGGGCCGAGACGTACCATGAGAAGCGTCCAGATGGTGTAGTAGAGGAAGACGACGGAAGCGGCCACGAGCATGGCGAGGCCGACGATTTTGTCCAACTGAGGGGAGGTGTTAGTCGTTGAAGATGTCTTGCTTGGAGTGGCGAGGGGTTGTCGTCGTGGGGAGATGGAAGATGGCAATGAGGTCAGGGGGGAGAGGGAGGGCTATAGTTACCATGATCGAGGGGAAGCGCGAAGGCGAGCGAGCGTGTTGGTGACGGAGGGGAAAGAAAGCGCGGGAAGAAGGAGGCGGGCGGGTGGTAGGAAAAAGGAGCGTGGTGTTGCAGGAGGTGGTGGTTGACGGATGATACGAATCAGAAGGTACCGTCCAGGCTGGCCAAAATTATTAAAGTGACAAGGAGGTGATACGTGTAGATCTCGCGCGCGCACTGGCGTCGGGCGAGCCACATTTGAGCCACAGTTGTGTTGAGAGGGTTGGACTCGGCGATTGATGTTGCAGGGACGGTTTATCAAAGTATATGTTTACCTACGAATAGTAACTGTATATACTAAATTCTGAAATTGAGCCTATCCTAGTATGTCTTTTTGTCCAATTCAATTCAGTCTCTGCTACGAAGCACAAAGCACCCTTCTCTTCAGTCACTCTTGATGTGGCGCAGTCACAGTTAGGCTGCTGCAGCAACAGGGCCCGAGCGCCCAACTTTTTTCCCATCGCCTACACCTGCCTCTTCTAAGTCGCGAGAAGCAGGCTTCTCACAAACTCGCCTCCTCGACGACGACGACGACGACAGCAAACGACTCTTCTCCGTCGCTTCCATCGGCCACCCATCGCGAACCATGGCGTCCACCGAAGTCGACATTCCCCGGCGCGAACGCGACCGCGACCGCGGTTCCCATCGCGATGGTGACTCGTATCGCCCCTCCAGAGCCCGTTCGCGATCGCCTCCGGCGGCCGTCGCCGCGCCCGTCCGCACCGAGGAGGAGAAGCAGGCGGCCGCGAAGGCAGAGTACGAGAAGCTGCTGACGATGCGGTCGGGCGGCACGTACATCCCGCCCGCGCGGCTGCGCGCCCTGCAGGCCCAGATCACGGACAAGACGACAAAGGAGTACCAGCGCATGGCGTGGGAGGCGCTCAAGAAGAGCATCAATGGCCTCATCAACAAGGTCAACACGGCCAACATCAAGCACATCGTGCCGGAGCTGTTTGGCGAGAACCTGGTGCGCGGGCGGGGGCTGTTTTGTCGGTCCATTATGAAGGCTCAGGCTGCGAGTTTGCCGTTTACGCCCATTTATGCGGCCATGGCGGCCATTGTCAACACGAAGCTGCCTCAGGTTGGGGAGTTGTTGGTTAAGCGGCTGGTTATGCAGTTCCGGAAGGGGTTCAAGCGCAACGACAAGTCTGTGTGCTTGTCGTCGACGACGTTCCTCGCGCACTTGATCAATCAGCAGGTGCAGTACGAGATGCTGGCCGGCCAGATTTTGCTGCTGCTGCTGCACAAGCCCACGGACGACAGCGTCGAGGTGGCGGTCGGGTTCTGCCGCGAGGTCGGGCAGTACTTGGAGGAGATGCAGCCGGCCATCGCCATGGCCGTGTTTGACCAGTTCCGAAACATCCTGCACGAGGCGGGCATCGACAAGCGGACGCAGTACATGATTGAGGTGCTGTTCCAGGTGCGCAAGGACAAGTTCAAGGATCACCCGGCCATCAAGGAGGAGCTGGATCTCGTGGAAGAGGAGGACCAGATCACGCACAAGGTGGAGCTGGACGGGGAGATCAACGTGCAGGACGGGTTGAACATTTTCAAATACGACGCCGAGTGGGAGGAGCACGAGGAGGCATACAAGAAGCTCAAGGCGGAGATTTTGGGCGAGGGAAGCGACTACGACGATGACGATGATGACGACGACGACGAGAGTTCGGATGAGGAGGAGGATCACGAGACCAAAGAGATGGAGATCAAGGACCAGTCCAACGCCGACTTGGTCAACTTGCGGAGAAAGATTTACCTCACCATCATGTCCAGCGCCGACCCGGAGGAAGCGGTGCACAAGCTCATGAAGATCAACCTGCCCGCGGGCCAAGAGCCGGAGCTGCCTTCAATGGTGGTGGAGTGTTGTTCGCAGGAAAAGACGTACACCAAGTTCTTTGGTCTCATCGGCGAGCGCTTCTCCAAGATCAACCGGCTCTGGTGCGACCTCTTCGAGCAGGCCTTTGCCAAGTACTACGACACGATCCACCGGTACGAGAACAACAAGCTGCGCAACATTGCCATGCTGTTTGGGCACATGTTCGCCTCGGACGCGCTGGGCTGGCACTGCCTGTCGGTCATCCACCTCAACGAGGACGAGACGACGTCGAGCAGCCGCATCTTCATCAAGATTCTGATCCAGAACATTGCCGAGGAGATTGGCATGGCGAAGCTGCGGGCGCGGTTCGTGGACGAGACGCTGCGGCCTAGCCTCGAGGGGTTGTTTCCCAAGGATAATGCGAGGAACATTCGTTTCTCGATTAATTACTTTACGAGTATTGGCATGGGTGCGTTGACGGAGGAGATGCGAGAGCATCTTCAGAATATGCCGAGGCCGGCGCTGCCTGCGCCGCCGGCGGAGGATTCAGACTCGGATTCTGTGTCGAGCTATTCGTCGTACACGCGGTCGAGCTACTCGAGGTCTCGGTCTAGGTCGAGGTCCAGGTCGAGATCTAGAATGAGGTCTAGGACGAGATCGAGATCGAGATCCATGTCGAGGACGAGGTCCTTGTCACGATCCCGGACACCTTCGCGGACACGATCCCGGCGGCGGTCTTTGTCGCGATCCCCGTCGCGGTCTCCTTCGCGGTCTCTGTCTCGTTCTCCTCGAAGGGGAAGGGATCGGGATTGGGATCGGGGCCGTTCGGTGTCGAGGTCCAAGTCCAGGTCGAGATCGAGATCGAGGAGTCTCTCGCGGTCTCCGGTGCCGAGGAAGCGGGCGCGGCATTATTGAGGTGGTGAGGTTGTATGAGATTGTATGATGGCGTGGATGTAATGGGATGCTTCCTGGAGGTACGCAGGTAGATTGAGTAGTTTGAATGGGCATCTTTAGTTGTGCACTTTGAGCTCTACGGGATTAGGGTTATATAAGTGCGTAGGTCTCGGATCATTGAAGTCAATGAATTTACCTCCCCCTTTTCGTGCTGTGTATCCGTATTCATGCTTACTAGGTAGGTACCTAATTAGTTGTAAAAGTGTTGCGGAGTTTCCTGTTTGGGTGCGGAGCATAGAGGGTCTATAGTACAGAATTGTGGCACAGTCCTCCAACAGCAAGAAAGCAATTTGGCGCAGTGGAAGCGCGCCGGGCTCATAACCCGGAGGTCGCACGATCGAAACGTGCAATTGCTAGCATTTTCTTTTTGCTTTTTGGTGGTTTTTTCTCTTGTCTTTTTTCTCTTCTCCTTTTTGATCCTATTCTAGTATTCTCTTTGTTCTTTCATTTTTCTTTTTGCATGTTCACTGTTCCAGACGGAATGGGTATTTCATTCATCTGAACAAGAGTCCGGGGTTGCTAACAAGAGGTGATCAAGAACAAGGGACAAAGACATATTGTCAATCAGCCCTTTCATCACGGCCAAACGAACAAGTGAATGGATGAAAAGTCTCCCGCCTCGTAGAACTCATAGTCTTTAATCCCTCGCGAACATGGGACTTTGGACACGGGCTAGAATGCGTTGTTCGAGGGTTCAAAAGCGTTTTGTCGGTGTCGTGGCTTGTTGTTCTTGGAGTTTCTCGTCGGAGGATGCTTTGTTGCTGAGGAACACTCTAACGCTACGGGATTTTGAGCTGATGGAAGAACTTTCTTCGGCGTCGTGCTGTGACTGGAATACACTGGTATCTCGGGAGAGGGATGGATATATAAGGGGGATGAATCTCGTCGTAAATCTTCCTTCACCACAACAACCTGAATCTTCACCACTCACACACACACACTCAACACTCACACTCAACACTCACACTCACACTCACGCAACCATGAACTCCAACCCCAACCTCACCCAGGCCAGCTCGGTCAATAACTTCCCCGCCCTGCCCAACAAGGCGAACAGCAACCCCAACCAGGCCAACCAGGCCGTGAACAACCTCAACCTGGGCAACTGGGCCAAGGGCAGCCCCTTCCAGGGCAACAAGGCGAATAGCTTGCCCAGCGAGGTCGTCAAGGCCAGCAACAACACCTCCCAGGTCGTCAAGGCCAATAACAACCCCAACAAGATCGTCAAGGGCAACAAGGTGGGCTACAACCACGAGCTGAACTACGCCAACAAGGTGAACAACACCAACAAAGCGAACACCACCAAGGCCAAGGCCAAGGCCATCTGCCACAACTTCCGCTACTTCGACAACTGCAAATTCGGTCCCCGCTGCCGCTTCCAGCACGTCCCGCGCAACCTCCCCGACGAATACGACGAGTACGTGTCCCCCGCGGAGCAGTTCCTCGGCATGTTCCCCGGCTACACCACCACCGCGGACGTGCGGCGCGCGGGCGAAACGGGTTTCCACGCAGAGTACCTCCGTCAGCGCCGCGCGCTCGAGAGCACCTGGAGTGCCGAGGAGAAGGCGGCTGTTGACGCCGACTACGAGGATATGCTGGTTGATCAGTTCAACTGGGTCTTCGGGTACGATGCGAACATGGACGGGTGGAAGTTGCTGTGTCGGCTGTTGAACCTGGGGAAGCCCGCTGGGATGGAGAATGCGCGAAAGTTGGTTGGCTCTGCGTTTTTCGACCTGGTTACCGTTTTGGACGCCGAGTTTCGGGGGATCACTGGGTCGGTCGGGTGTCGGAACATGAAGGAGAAGCGGGAGCAGGTTCAGCGTCGCGGGGGGGCCGAGTTCCCTCGCCGACATGTGCTGGCTGGGGAGTTTCTCAAGGAGGTTCAGGGGTTGCAGACGGCGTCGTTGAGCAAGGAGGAGGCTGCGACGGCGAAGAAGGCGGTTGGGAAGGCGAGGAAGGCGGAAAAGGTCGAGAATGGGGAGATGAAGAAGGAGATTCAGAGGAGTGCTGATGGGACTGTTCGGTGGGGATGGGTTCCTAAGGAGGAGAAGAAGGAGTAACAGTGCTGGGTAGGAGGGGGGAGAATGGAGAGGGGGAAGGGATGAAGAGGATAGATTCTTGAATTCGATATATGGTTGTTGTGAACTTGGGACTAAGTGGCTGAGTGATTGTGACATGATGGCTGCGCAAAAAGACGAATGTCTCTTATATGGCAAGAGACTCCTTATATCAACTACATGTAACCAACATATAGTATGTTACGGCCATGGTATAGTTATAAGTGACAGCAAAAAGAACAAAAAAAGAAACACCTTGTTTATATAGGAATAGCCCAATGCGGGGGTCGAACCCGCAACCTTGAGATTGTATTTTCAGAGTTGTGTACTCGTAAGAGTCTCACGCTCTACCGATTGAGCTAACCGGGCGCAATCGTTTGGTGTTTGATGTGGAACCGGTCCGGTATTACACTTTATATGCTCCCACCACTATCTCTCTAATGGATGTTGGTTGCTAACTGGTCGTGAATACGGCCAACTTCACAGCAACGGGCCAACAAGATGCGACCAGGAGGCGATGAACAGCTGATGATGGTAAGGCAGATAGTCAGGCAGATTGAATGAATTAGGCAGTGAGGGATGTGCGGGCGCTTAGATGAGGGATGGAGGGCCTCCGACAGGAAATAAATGCTGCAGCTGGCTTTGGCTCAGAATATTCCATCTTGTCTCATTGGCCAACCGAGTGTTTGCCAGCCCTCGCTGCCAAGGTCGTACAATGTCCTCCATCTAATTCCACGCCTTTCGATCCCTCGTTTATTTTTCTCGTCTCTTGTTCTTCACCCCCGCGAGACAATAACAAAGAAAAGACTCCTCAGTTCACAACCTCATCCAACGGCAAGCTACTCCTGCTACTCGCAAGGCAAGTCTCCTGCGATACACGACAGGAAACTTGGCTAACTTTTCAGTTCCTCAACCAAAAAAAAACACACAACAAACCCACCATAATCACCATGTTCTTCTTCCTTCAACCCCTCTTGGCCCTCATCGGCTTCGGTGCCCAGGGCATCATCGGAGGTAAACCACCCTCCTCCCTCCCTTCCCACTCACACCCCGCGCCTCCGAAAACACACCCCAAAAAGAAATAGAAAAACTAACTCGTCCTCAGGCAGCATTGCCGCAGGCATCCAGAGCTTCATCGGCAACGTCGTTGGCGGATCTCTCTTTGCACTCCTCCAGAGTCTTGGCGCGGGCGGACTTGGCGCCCCGGCTGCGGCGGCTGCCCTGGCCGCGGTTGTTTAAACGCGGCAGTGAACAGGCAGATGGGCAAGGCAGATTTGCGAGGCATAAAAAGGGTTTTTAGGTAGATGAAACGTGCGATGTTGTGCATTGAAACCCTCTGGGCGCTTAAATGTGACGGTAGATACGGCACAGTCAGCCGTGAGGGGGGGGG
>JAMQMW010001466.1:0-13002 GCA_024115155.1 Thelonectria blattea
GGTGTAGGTACCTCGAGTCGGAGCGTCACTGCGATAAAAGATTGCCCAACTGCACTGTACAAGCAGGGAGGACTCGAGACAATGCGGGCAGAAACTCACGAGGAGACCGGAGGGGGGGGAAACGGCTGGTCGAGGTACTGGTACTTAAAGACGTGCTTCAACGGCTTCAGCTCGCACAGTACTTTTGTACTCGACTCGAATTACGTCGGTGAGATCTGCCTGGTGCGTCCGTCCTGTCCTGTTGTCGTTGGTACACGCGGTGACGGTAAGAGCTAGCGGGTCATCGAGGTACCCGCTGTCTCCTGCTGGCAGAAGCCAGAAGCAACCACCAGCTTCGGCATGATTCTACGGGATACAAAACGACGGGCATCAAGCATCTGCCCTGGCAGTCGTCTCAATCCCGCCCGCGACCCTTGGACGTTTTGGCCAGAAAAAGTTGCCCCTCCCCCGCCAGCAAGCGATTGCCAATTCATTTCCTCCTCCTCTTCGCACTGTGCCAAATCACCTCCCCCACCTCTAGCACAAAGAATTCTTCAGAAGTTTCCAGAGCCATCACAACAATTCCTCTTCCTTCCTTCTTTCTTCTCCTCCTGCCGTGTCCAATCTCCATGACTATGACTAAATCTCAGAGTCCTACGTCCGCACGCAAGAGTCCTTGGCCGACGAAATTTCCTCCCGTGCTTCACCCCTTTGCATGACTTTGACACATCCAGCATCTCCGCCCCGCCAAACGGGCAATGCACTTGCTGTTGTTAGCCTGTCAACCGTTCCCGTTTCTTCCTTCCCGTTCTTCACCGACAAAGTCAAATTAAAACCATGTGTTGACATGAAAGAACAGCTTTCAATCAACGAGATGTATCTCTATCCTCCCAGCTTAAGACATACCTCGGCAGCATCTCGTCCCCAGAACGAATCTTCGTTGCTACCCTCGCCTGGCCTCGCCTAATCGTTCTATCGATGTCGTCCATGGGTTTCCCTTGTCAGTTGTCACCCTGCAATAGAGCACCGGCCAACTTCTGTCATGTGGGCGCCCGTGACCATCTGTTTTGATCTCATGCTGTCTGAATCTTGCCTGTTGGCCTCCAACTTCTATATGCTCTATCATGTTCTTATCAGCTTTGATCCTCCCCGTAAGACTTACTATCCCCGACTCGCTCTCGTCGATTCTGCCTCATGCATACTTGCTGCTCCTCCTACCCACTCCGGCAGTTCCTGCCATCTTCATCTATCTCGGCCATCATCATCTCTCGGCAAATGACTTAGAGATCTGCTGCCAGGGTCGTAGCTTGGCCTTGGACCACCCCTAGATTGTCCCGTCGTACATGTCGGTGTCCTCCCAATTGACATTCTTCTGGTCGAACCACTCTCGCAGATCCTACCTGAGAGTCCTGATCCCCCTGGTGGGTTATCACCGACAACTGTTAAGCTGCCTCTCGCCGTCAACGGCCCTTCTCTCATCGTGGCTTGCCCTTGATCCCCCCTCCATGGGCTTTCTCCCGAGTGTCTTTGCTTGAATAGCCGCGCCATTTCATACTTCTGCCGATCTTCCTCTCCCATCAAGTCCTCCGCTCGCTGCGATCCGGACTCGCCGCTCCCCTCCTTGCCGAACGACCTGCTATCGTGAGAGGCCCTCGGCTGCCTGTCATCGTGGTCTTGTTTCATGATTCCATACCCCGACAGCCCAGATTCGGCATCCAGAGTAAGTTCAGACTCGTCGGGGTGT
Source organism: Thelonectria blattea (assembly GCA_024115155.1). Lineage (NCBI taxonomy): Eukaryota > Fungi > Ascomycota > Sordariomycetes > Hypocreales > Nectriaceae > Thelonectria > Thelonectria blattea. The sequence continues at coordinate 1,724 of JAMQMW010001466.1, forward strand.
GCGTACGTTCCCGCCGCCGTCTTCCTGCGCGCTGAAAACCGGCCGTCGATATTGTCAGGGGGTCGAACCACGCTGCCCGTCCGTCCAAGCCCCCTCGATGAAGATGAGTCTGACTTGAGAGTTGCCTTGCGGGCCTCCCGTGCTGCTTTGAAAGTCTCTGGAATGACGTTGAGCTCATCGCCTCGCCGTTCAGCTTGCTCAACCGCCTCTCGCGCTGTCGTATTTGAATCGGCCGCGGCCGCATCGGCTCGTGGCCCTCCCCAGGTCCGTTGTCCCGCTCGCAGGATCCCGTACACCATGTAATACCAGTTGTAAAACGGGTTCAAAATAAACATGAGGGGGTACAACCAGATCTTGAATCGCCGTAGCTTGGCCCCAAAGTATAGCATGAGCAGCCAGTTCAGGCCAAGCGAGATGGCAATGAAGCCTACCGGGAGGTCTTTGACTTTCTTCACCGTCGTCACTAGAGACAGGACCATGATAAAGAAGAGCAACGTCGTCGTTCGAATGGCGTTTTGCATGAAGCGGACAAGGATCAGGATGGGATAGCGCTTCCATAGCCGCCAGTCCGTCAGCATGCACACCTCGTTGGTGATGAAGCCCAGAAACCATCGACGCCGCTGTTTGATCAGGGAACGATGCGTCTGCACGGCTTCTGTTTTGCAGAATGCCGATGTACACATCTGGATCTGGTACCGCTTCTTGGCCCCAATCATGAACAAGTGCGTGAGCCATCGATCCTCTCCGAGGTGGCATTTGGCGTAATCAAAGATGTCGTCGCACTGCTCCATCTTGTCGGCGAAATAGTACTTGGCCATGCGGCGGAATGCCGAAAACCGCAACATTGTCAGGGCGCCGGGGAGGCAAGTGACGGAACCGCAGCCAGACTCAACCGTCCGCTCGAAAAGTTGCCCGTGAATGTACTCCATGTCTTGGAGCAAGGTGATGAGGCTGTGCTTCTTCGTCGTCGCAGTGATGACCCCAGTCATGGCCAGCATGTCTCTAGAATTGCCGGGACTAAGCTCCATGTCCCAGACAAAGTTCTGCAGGCAGACCTTGTCTAGGATGCAATCCGAGTCGATGAACAGAATGAAGAGGTTGTCATTCCGTCTGAGATACTCTTTGTATATCTTGTCGATGAGCTTGAAGGTCAATTTTTGACAGTGTCGCTTGCCCCCGTGAGGAAACCGTGAGATTGTAACTCGTGCTGCGCGGTAGATGACATCAATGCTCTTAGGATATTTGTGCAAGTTCAGAGGCACCCCGAGTTTCTCAATGGTTCTCAAGTAGAGCTCGTCTTCGAGTTCGCCATCAAAAGACAGGAATGCATGAATGCAGGCTGGAGGGTAGTCGCAGTCGACGACGGAGTTGATGGCGGTGATGAGTACCTCGGGCTCTTCTTTGTAACACGGCATTACAACCACCACCTTGGGGGCGGTAATGTCGTCGAGGACCTCCTTGATGCGCTTTGTCCGACCCAGCTGATTCGTGACAAGTTGATAGATGCATAGAAGCCAGGGAATGTTGAGGAGGACGGCGAAACTCCAAAACGCGAACCATTGAAGGACGCTGACCATCTCTTCTGGCCAGAGCTTGGTGACTTGGGCAGGGAGCGGGAGAGTAACCATCATGATGGGAAGAAAGATACATCTGCGCGGACAAGTCAGCTGAATGGGCCTCTGCAGCTTGTTGGGCCGAGTACTTGCCGTAGAAGAACAAAAGCAGTGCCGACTAAAACACATAGGACGTTGATGGACCAGTGTTCGGATTTTTGGAAGACCTTGACCAGGCAGTAGGTAAAGGCGGCGAGCCAGAGGAACCACTCAAAGCATGCCATCAACATGACCAGCCCAACAATGGCTGTGTACACAATCTGAGATGGGGCGCCGGGTGATTCATTAGCAAACAGTAGCCTCTGCTTGTCGCAAGAGGTCGCTATGCGCGGTGAGTCGACTTACGTCTGGCGTCGGCCACCCGTTTAGGAGAGCCATCTTCGCGGAGCAAGAGGCCAGCTGGAGCACTGAATGAGTCGCCTCTGAGATGAATGAGGTCAAGCGACTTACTGGAAGAAGAGGCCGGGCTTGCAAGGTACCAGGCTTCCCCAGTGCCCGGTTCCTGCAACCAGCCGTCCGAGGCGGGAGATGCAACGAATGAGAGACAAGTCGGAACCCGAACTGTTCGTGGTGTGTAACGTGGTGAGTGAAAACCGAATCCCTCACCTTTGAGATGTTGAGACGCTGCATGTGTCGAGGAAGGTGCCACGGCGAGAACTACCACGCTCGTTCCTTCCAAATTTCTCTCGCACCTGCTTCACGAGCTGCCACGACAAGCCGATTGGGCTCTTCAGTCGATGACCAAAAATTCAAAGGTCCTCGTAGATCGTACCAGTAGAAAACAGCCATGTTCATTACGAACCTACTACTAACCTACGACACAAATCAATTGTCAACGAAGGGACCAATTGAACAGAAAAGCGAAATCGCTCCTCGTGACAAGCCGTCCTCAAAAGCCCCATGTAGCTGGCTTCAGCAAAGGCATGTATTTTGCAGCTCTCGCCGAGAGGCCTGTCCGTCTGTCCTTGTTCGGAGCTGGTTCGTGGTCTCCTGCCAATAGATGCCTCTCCTAGGTCCACTCTAGGTCTGAAAACATGCCTCCATCGTCATTCGCCGGGTATGCTGTACCTTGTTGCGTCGCTATTCATCGCCCTCGGGATGTGTGCACACCCGTTGGCGGCGATTGGCCAACCCTACGTCTGCTCTACTTCAGAGGTAACGTGTTGCCTGTAGCATCTGCCCAGACTCGGCCTGTGATGTCCTAGCCTCGGGCGGCGCTCGACGGAACTGCCATGTCGAAGTGGTTTGGGGAACCAGATACGTGATTGCCACGTTGTTTGAGTCGGTGATGGAAGCCGGAGAGAATGGTGTGTGAGACACTCCTCACATCCTTTCATGTCCTTGACAGCGTTTAGTTCCAACTTCACCCGTCTTCGGCTTCTTGAACGTCTTGTTCCCTTACCAATCAACATCACTAAGCTGCAGCTTCCTCACTCGCTGGCTCTGGTTCCTATTTGACCGCTCCACGCGGTTGTGGTAATACGTCGTCGGACGTTCGTGCCCTGGGTCTTATGATAAATATTGGTGTTCTTCACGAGGGGTGTTGGGTATGTACCGCCGTCTTGATCTTCGTTCTGTTGAAGGTCATAGTTGAGCACTAAGTTCTTGATGCGCTGCTGCTCCTCGCGCTCGGCCTGCTGTTGATTCTTCATGGCAACCGCAAAGGTCGAGTCCGAAGGCAGTTCGACGGTTCGCGTCTTCCTTGATTAGCAAGGTGAGCAACACAGACACCAAGAATCCATACCTGTTGCCGATTGCCTCGCTTGGTGAGAAGGGAAAAGGCCATGGTATTCCCGACGGCACCGGTTTCACCCTGGCTGTTGCTGGTTTCTCCCGACCCGGACGCCTCTCGGTTCTTGGATCGCACTGGAAGGGGCACGTCAAAAAGCTGCTTGCGCTCGAACTTGCGAGACTCGAGGCTTTCCGCCATCATCTTGGCGTACTCGCGTTCGAAATCCGCCTCGTCTTCGGGATCGACCTGCTCCTCCTGGCGCTTAACAACAATGGCTTCCTCGTCAAAAGTACTCTCGCGGTCCGAGTCGTCATCCACATCCTGGCGATATTAGCATTTACGGACGCATGCCTCGAACATGACCGCATACCTCGGCTTCCTCCTCCTCGGAGGCACTCTCATCATCGTCATCCGCATCGTCGTTCTCACCATTCTCGTCGTCAGACGAAGGTCCGCTCGTAGCATCATCCATGTCGACCGTTTTATCGATACCCGCCATCTTCTGGTCCTGGGCGACCGCAAGCTGGAAAGCCTTGGCTGCCTCGTCAATGTTGGCTGCCAGCTTCCATTGTGGCCGAGTCAAGGCAAACGTATCCTGCACCGTGAACTCTATGTCCATCGGAAGGGATGCCTTCGTGAAGACGTAATACTTTCGACAATCCTGGGTTAGCTCAAGTTGATGCCGCAATTCGGTACATGCTCGTACCTGAAAAAATGACAAGAAATAATCCAGCTTCTTCCCAGCAGCGCCTCGGTTGAAGAACATGCCGCAAGTCTCAAGCATCGTGGCAACAAGACGAATCCGGAAGAAGTCGTCGGGAGGATCAAGCGCGTTGAATCGGCCGGGGATAGGAGGCCCGCCTGGTATCGTCAGTCCCTATTCCGCCATGCCAGCCAGGCTGGGCGCTTACCATATCCGAATGTCATGATCCTGTACAGGGTATCGAAGATGACGGGATGTTCCAACATCCTGTAGTTGTATAGCTCTCCCAGATACTTCACCTCGGCGACGCGTCGTTGAGAGAACCGATAGTCGTTTTGCTCCAGCCCAAAGCTGACTGCCTCGATTACATTATCAATGACCTTGACGACGAAAGCAGGATGGTACCGGTAAAGCGCGCTGAGCAAGATCCCAAGGAGATGGATGCTTCCGTACTTGACCTTGCCAGGCTTCGAGAAGACCTTTTCCAGGATTGCAACCACCTCCGACTCTTCCCAGTGTAACCTGCGAATTTGCTTCAAGATCTTACTATAGTTTCTCTTAGTCATATCGACGTAGATGAGCTTGCGGATGAACAGTTCCATGGGAGTCCTCTCCTTTTGTTCGATAGCAGGTCGCTCCGGAGGGTCAACGTAGTAAACAGCATTGTCGATCAGCATGCGCTCGGGTTGTCCAATGTGCTGGACCGATTTCTTGCGCTGCAACGTCTCGAGGAATGTCACCATTCGTGGAGCTGTCTCAGGGTTTCGAAGCAGGTATCGACCGCAGTTCTCGATGAGATTGCACAGAATCTCAATGTTCATGCGCGAAAAGTCGTCGAGGCTGACCTTTAGACAATGGAAGACCACATGTTCTGGGACAATGCCAAACTTGGTCAACTCGGCGAGATAGCGGATGTTGCTCAACCGGACTTGTCCAAGGAAGTCCTTCTCTTTACGGCGCTGCAGACTTCGAAACTCGGCGTCCAGGTACTCGACGAGACCTCGGGGAACGTCGGGCATATATCGTCCAAGAGTCGCGGCGAGACGAGCCCACGAGGGCAACAAATCACTTCGACCTTTGGGCACCTCAGTCAGTGCCTTCACTAGGCGGTTGCGCGACGCCTTGGAGTTGAGAAAGCAAAAGTCAATGGCGGTCTGATCCACGATGTCCTTATTGGTCAGCTCAGGGAGGCGAGCGAGCAGAGCATCGACCTGGGCTCCAATGGTCTTGTTGGCGATGGCAGTGGATTGGTCATCCGCGGCGTCGGCAGATTTGGGCGCCTCGGAGGCGTCGGCCTGGTCAACCTTCTTTCCAACTTGTTCGTCCGAATCGGGCTTTTTCTTCTTGCCATCCTCAAGGAGGATCGGAGGAACCTTGCCCTTGAGATCAACCAAATTTTCGTAGAAGCGCCGCTCGTCTTCGTCCTCCCAGATGCCAGCACCATCTCCCATTGATCGCAGATAGTCACCAGTCTTTACCAAGCCAATGGAACCATTCGCCGACCCCAGGGAATCGTCCGAGTCTTTGAGGTCTGGCATCTCGGCGCCGATGGCATCGGCGATGACCTGGGCATTGGAGACGAGGCGTTCCTGTGCCTTGACCTGTTTCTCGTAGTTGGCCTGTCGGTCCTCAAACACTTCGCCCGACTTGACGTATGCTTCAGCGTTGCGCCTGGCCTGTGATTGGATGGACTTTTGGTCTCGGGCGATATGTGCCTTGACATCGTCAAAGTACTTTTTGAGGACGTTTCGGAAACGATCTCGCAATTCGGGGTCGGTAAAAGGTTGGTCTGAAGCGGAGGTGTCGGGTTCGTCAACAAGATCATCTTGGCCCTCTCCATTACTTGCATTCGCAACCCCGTCCTCTTCCACAGTCTTTCTCCCTTCGGCCCCGGCAGGTTTGACCCCCAAGATATCCCAGGTGAACGACTTGACGAAGATGACGAGGAGGGGAAGGTTGGCGTGTTCGCGGTCGTATCCAAGGAGATCCTTGAGCACTTCGAGGGGAAAAGGCTCGGTTTGGCCCCCCTTGCTGGCACTACTTCGAGGCTTGATCTCGGCAGATTTGCCGGCAGCACCTTTGGTTGCGTCGTCGGGTCGGGTCGCATCGTCGAGAGTTCTCAGGGCACCAACCAGCCACAATTCGGTAACCACGCGGAGTAGCGATCGTTGGCGAGTGATGCGGTCCTTTTCCTCCTTTTCACGGACCTCGGGCGCCAAGGTCTTCAAGATGCCCTTCTCCGGTGTGGCCATGCCCTTGCCAAGCAGCCAGGCCAAATATTCGGTGAACTCGCCAGGGCCAAAACGTTGGTGGAGGGCGCTGACGATCTCGACGCCGGCCTCGATCTCGCCAGGCGACTTGAGCCGGCAAAGTCCTTCATAGCAAGCGGATATAATTTCGGACAGATACTTGTGCAGGCTGAGAGTTCGGATCTCTTGAAGGAAGGTGGCGAGGGTGGCGGAAGAGATGGCGGTGCGCAGTCGCTTTATAAAGGCAGTGTTCTTCTTGAGCGAGGAATCGAGCGTCTTGCCAACAGGGAAGATATCTGGATGTGGCGTTAACGAAGGGGGGGGAGAAGTGGTGGGGCCGTGACGAATATCAACCTTTCTCATCGTCCCAGGCTCTTTCGTTCAAAGAGCGCAGTTCGCCTGTGAGGATTGTAAGCAGACCGGGGGCGCAAGTGGCGGGATACGGGCGAAGGCGTACGCTTCCTTGCACGATTCATGGCGGATAGGAAACGAGGGTAGCAGTAGTATTCGATCGATTCGGGGAGGCTACATTCGGCGCGCGGATCGGGACTGCTAAGGGATATGCTGCCCCGGAGAATGGCGTCGCAGGTGGTCAAACAGATCTGACATGGGTGCGTCCGTCGAGGCAGGACGGATGAATGGCGAACGGCAGCGCGAGGGGGCGTCGTTGGTGTTTTGGTTCCGGTGGTGTTTGGAAGAGGTGCGACTTGCCGTTGCAGCGAGCGGAAGAGGAGCCCTATCACCACGGCGGGGGATTCGGGAGGCAGGTACGCACGTTGATTGGTCGCCGAGGGTGGCGCCTGCCCTGTTGGGTGAATGAGGTGTACGGAGAAGGTACGGAGTACTGTGTTGTGTAAGAACTTCGCACTTGCCACAACTTGTTAGATCCTCCAAACACAACTCCAAACCCAACTTCTAAACTCCTTCCAAACACATCTTTCTCACCCAATTGCACTGCGCGACAACCCGCATTCATCACCGGCAATTGCCACACTCTCGGCGCGGATCCGAGGCGTCAGATCCTCTGAACTCGACTTACCTAATTAATGCGGCCGGCCTCACCCTGATGATCCCCGCCCATTCTCACGCCCCGAACAGCTCATGCCATCAATGTGCCATGATGAGCAATTGTCAACCCACGCCGGCTTCGACGATGGATGATCGGATAGTTGGCCATCACCCCACGCATAGACCCGATCGTGTTTAAACATTTCCAAAGAATGGACGAACGGAAGAAGAAAGGAAAACAATCGAAAGAAAAGAAGAGAATTGGCAAAGAATCTCCCCACGATTTACCTATGCGCCAAGATATGTCAAGGTAGCTCCGGAGCTGCCTCAGGACCTCACCTGCAGCCAAATCGGGACAAAAATCCCACGAGGCCTTCCTCATGCGAAATGGATCGACATTACCAACTGCCCGCGGATGACGCCATCTCGGAAGGAACTGCTCGAATTTTCACTTCATCAACTCAATGCAAAGCACCTGAGTGAATTACCGTGAAACGGGATATTGCCCCATTCAACTTCTTCCGTCAGGCGTCTTTATCTCCCCGGCCTTCAGTTGTCGAACAATGTGGACCTGGCGCGGTTCGAACATCTCCGGCGCAACTCCAGGCCTCTTATCAGACGACGTGATTCGCCGCCCGGACAGTCCTGGGTCTTTCCGAGGGCAGCAACCTCCGCGGACACGACTGGAAACGCAAAATGCATCTCCTGGCCGACTTGTCATAGAAATAGAGATGCCGTGAGCATACCCTGGTGTGACAATGCCCTCGATGGGTTTGCTTATCTATCGTCCATGGCCGAGCTTACGGACGACGGGGTGGCCAGCCAGACCTTTTTCATTAACAAGCACCATATGTTCTTTTGCCTAGACACCAGCATTCATATCGTGGTTCTAGAAAAAACTCGAACTTCTTCTATCATATCTCAAGTCAACCCGATTCAGGATGGAGGTCCTCTCATCACTGGTGCTCCGGTCTATCCCTGAGAACTCGGAAACTTCGCCGTCCGACTTCTCCTTTCCCCCTACTCCCCCAGATACCGCGAAGCCTTCACGGATAAACAGCTTCCAAGACTTGCAAGATGTGCCGTCGTTCGAAATCCCCAGGCCATACCCACTGGCTCCCAAGTTCAAGTCAAAAAACGTCCTTCCCGAGGATCTGAAGACGCCAGACAACCATGTCAGACGTGATCCCCGGCTCATCCGTCTTACGGGTGTCCACCCCTTCAACGTCGAGGCTCCCCTGAGCGAACTCTACAACGAAGGCTTCATCACCAGCGAGGATCTTCACTACGTACGAAACCACGGCGCCGTGCCCAAGTGCGAAGACGATGATATGCTGGACTGGTCCTTTACGGTGGAAGGCATGGTGGACAAGCCCATCACCATGAGTGTCAGAGACTTGCTCAGCGACTACGAGCAAGCCACATATCCCGTGACACTCGTCTGCGCCGGCAACCGTCGAAAAGAACAGAACATGGTTCGAAAGACAAAGGGTTTCTCGTGGGGTGCCGCGGGCTTATCCACGGCGCTGTGGACTGGTGTGCCCATTCACAACCTTCTCGCAGCTGCACAACCAAAGCGAGGTGCCAGATACGTCTGCTTCGAGGGTGCCGACAAGCTACCCAACGGTTACTATGGGACATCGATCAAGTTGAATTGGTGCATGGATCCCAACCGAGGCGTCATGGTTGCCCATCGGATGAACGGAGAGAAGTTGCACCCCGACCACGGGAAGCCAGTTCGAATCATCATCCCCGGCCAAATCGGTGGAAGAAGCGTCAAGTGGCTGAAGAGAATCATCGTCACCCCTGAACCGAGCGACAATTGGTACCACATCTTTGACAACCGCGTGTTGCCGACCATGATCACCCCTGAAGCCAGTGCCGACTTACCAGACGTGTGGAAGGATGAGAAGTACGCCATCTACGATCTCAACGTCAACAGCGCCATATGCTTCCCCGGCCACCAAGAAACGTTACCCCTGGCCGATGGTCCGGCCAGTTATACGGCGCGAGGATACGCCTACAGCGGTGGTGGTAGACGAGTCACGAGGGTCGAGGTCACACTGGACAAGGGCAAGTCATGGAGACTCGCAAAAATAAGCTACCCGGAAGACGAGTATCGACAAGCTCCAGACGGCGATACCCTGTACGGCGGGACGATGGACGTGTGGTGGCGAGAGACGTGTTTCTGTTGGTGTTTCTGGGAGCTCGACATAGCGCTCGATGACATGAGAGGGGCCGACGACATCATGATTCGTGCCATGGATGAGTCCATGATGGTCCAGCCTCGCGACATGTACTGGAGCGTATTGGGCATGATGAACAACCCCTGGTTCAGAGTCGTCATCCACAAGGAAGCCCACGGCCTCCGCTTCGAGCACCCAACGCAGCCAGCTCTGATGCCTGGCGGTTGGATGGAGCGTGTCAAGAAGTCGGGCGGCAACTTGGCCAACGGCTTCTGGGGAGAAAAGGTCGGGGGCGAGGCAGAAGAGGCCGTGGAGCAAGAGCCGGAGAAGGAGATTTGCATGACCAACCCCAAGGTCGACCGAACCATCTCTGCCGCGGAGCTCAAGAAGCACGATGGCGAGGTCGAGCCCTGGTTTGTCGTCAACGGCGAAGTCTACGACGGCACGGCCTTCCTCGAGGGCCATCCCGGTGGTGCGGCTTCCATCTTTGGAGCTGCCGGCCAAGACGTGTCGGAGGAGTTTGTCACCATTCGTAAGGAATCCCCTCCTAACTGTATGAAGACTCATCTAACCTGGTTCATAGACAGCGAAAACGCCAAGGCCATGATGCCAGACTACCACGTCGGCAGCCTCGACAAGGACTCACTCGCGGCCCTCAACGAGGACGACGCGGGCGAGGCCGACGAGAACCGACCCGTCTTCCTGCAAGCCAAGGCCTGGAGCAAGGCCATCCTCGACGCCAAACTGGCCATCTCGTCCGACACCAAGATCTTCTCCTTCAGGCTCAACCACGCGGACCAGCAGGTCGGCCTCCCCACGGGCCAGCACCTCATGATGCGCCTCCGAGACCCCGTGACTCGCGAGGCCATCATCCGCGCCTACACGCCCTACTCGGACGGCGCCCAGTGCGGCCGCCTTGACGTGCTCATCAAGATCTACTACGACGCTCCCGGCCGTCCCGGCGGCAAGATGACGCAGGCCCTCGACGCCCTCCCCCTCGGCCACTTCGTCGAGTTCAAGGGCCCCGTCGGCAAGTTCGAGTACCTCGGCCGCGGCGTCTGCAACATCGCCGGCCGCACCCGCCGCGTGCGCCGCTTCGTCATGATTTGCGGCGGCTCCGGCATCACCCCGATCCGCCAGGTTCTCTGCGCCGTAATGGCCGACACCGACGACCCGACGCAGTGTCTCGTGCTCGACGGCAACCGCGGCGAGGAGGACATCCTCTGCAAGGACGAGCTCGACGAGCTCGAGGCCAGGGACCCGAGCCGCTGCAGGGTAATCCACGCCCTCACCAAGCCGCCGGCGGGTTGGGCCGGCATCTCGGGACGGCTGGACAGGGCCCTGTACGAAAAGGAGGCTAGCCCGCCGGCGCCGAGCGACGACGGAGAGGAGCTGGTGCTCGTGTGCGGACCCGGGCCTATGGAAAAGAGTGCAAAGGAGATTTTCTTGAGCATGGGATGGAAGGAGGACGACCTCATCTTCTTCTGAACATTTAGCGTGTTGTCATGAATGTTTTGTGCGTGCGTGCTTTGGTTAATGGACTGCCAATTAGTTAGACACGGTTAAAAGGCTTTTAGAAGGACGAGAAGAGGCTGGATCGATCCCGCCTGCTTCAAGCTCCCGGTAGTAACATGGAAGAGCACACATCAAATAAGATCGGTTACTCTTGTGTATTCTTCGCGTTTACCGCATTCTCTCATTGTATCAACACCCTTATCCAAACATGCTATTTTCACCAAGCCACCATAGGCAGTCAGTCTCCCATCATTTCCAGAAAAAAAAAAAAAA
>JAMQMW010001466.1:13043-49343 GCA_024115155.1 Thelonectria blattea
TCTGATATTTCCAAATCATGGCGTGGGCGTCGTAAGAGTGTGTGTGTTGCTCTTCATCGCTCCTCGCTCCCCGTACTCTCCCCCTCCTCCGGGTTCGGGTAGTACCAAGCGGCAACGGCAATGGCAAAGTAAAGAATGAGGAGAAGGAAACCCTCGAGATAGTTGCTCTTCTGGTCCTGCAAGAACCTGCCGACGGTGAGGATAGCGAGGATAAGGATGACGAGGTTGAAAAGATCAAAGCTCAAGTCCATGTTCTTGTCGAGTCCCCAACCAACAATGACAGCCAGGGGGCCAGTAAAGAGAGCCGTCTGGAGGGTGGCGCCGAGAACGTGGGACAGGGCAAAGTTCATCTGGTTATCCCAGGCTTCGTCAATGGCCGTGAGATGCTCGGCAAACTTCTCCACCAGGGGCACCAGAATGAGACCCATGAAGGCGTCCGTCACATCGCCGCGATGGATAATGGGTTCGATTTGCAAAACGAGAATGACGGCGTTGTGAGTGACGAGGCCGACGGAAACGATGAGGGCAATGATGGACTCGGTAAGGGTGAGCTTGGGCTTGGCCTCGACCTTTTCCTTGTCACGATCGCGCTGCTCGTCGTGCTCAAAGACTGCGTCGTAAATACCATGGTGAGTGCGGGCTTGGAAGAAGGCGTAAACGGAATATGCGATGAGGAGAAGCACGGCGATGACTCGTGAAATCTGGGTGACCTTCTTTTCGAGGTTGTCGGCCGCCTCCTCCGTCTCGGGTAAACCATGTTTGAAGATGGTAGGAACCCCAAGGACAACACCACTAGATAGGAGGTTAGATACGTCGTAGGTCAACTAGATACCAGTAGAGAGTAGACATACGCAGTGAGGAGAAGACCGCTGCCAGCTTCGCTGATGGCATCGCTAAATGTCTGTTCCTCGGTCAGGAGACCACCGGCGAAGAAGCAAGCACCCAAGCAGAGCAGCATGGTTGCCAGAATAGAACCCATGATGGCAGCCTTTATAACGTAGAACATATCTTTCGACAGAAGGACCATGAAGAGAACGATCTCGACGATAGAGCCGATGCTGGGAAGGGGTCAGCACGAGGCGAACAGCAGCAACGGCCCAAGGGCGACATGTACTTACGTGATTTCAACCAAGACGCCCCAGACATGAGGCAGCTTTCGGGCAAGCTCCTGGCCGGCGAAGCCAATCATGTTGGCGCAGGGGACCATGGCGATGTAGGAGAGGGTGAAGATGAGGACATGATGTTCGGGCAGAGCGTCTACGAGTTCGACCAGGCGTCAGTTTCCACGGAACCTTCGTTGCCATGATATGAAAAGACTTACATCGCACGGCAATGGCAGCTGGAACAACGGGCCACAGGAAGTTGCAGACCAAGCTGGCGCGGCTGGTCGACTTGAAGGAGATGTGAGCAAAGTGGATGGGATGGAAACCCGAGCGGCCACTCTCGCCGGCCGGTCGGATCCAGGGCGCCCTCGGGTCCTTTTGCTGCTTGAACTCGTTGTACGTGTTTGGCGGAGGCAGCTCGGCGTCGGCTTGGGGGACGGGGTCATGGGTGACCCGTCTATGGCGAGAGGGCGGCGGAGAGTACGTACCTCCCATGATGGAGGAGTTATTAGTTGTGTTTGGTATTCGCGTGAGGGACTCGGTATGGGATATCCGTAAGGTAGGTAAGTTACTATCGTGAGGATGTGGTGGTGACGGAGATGTCAGAGGGCGAAATCAAGATATCACGCTGAAACGAGAAAAAGAGAAGGAAGCAAGGACAACGGACGGGATCGACATGGACTCAAGGGAAGGCAGGATGGAGTCAATAAGTATTCGTGCTAATAAAGGGTAGCGAGGAAAGGCAAGTGCTACGCGGAGGTAGGTGCACTAGGGATGCGCCTACCTGCACCAACCCTGGCCTTTGCCATGGCCCTCTCTGCATCGTGCCTTCCTCATCCCTCCTCCGTTGCCCGTACCTGTCCGTAGGTACCCTCCCTCAAATGATATGAGGCCGGCTCTCGCCCTAAAGAAAACCAAAACCCACTCGATTATGGATGAGATATGGGTCGTCGAAGCAGCCACGAAACAACCTGAACGGGGGGGTGGCCTCAGTGACGGGCTGGCCAAAGCCAATGAATGACCCAGAGGACCATGCAGGGTGTTTCTGGTTGTTGAGAGCAAGGGTGAGAGAGGGAGAGAGCGAGAGCCGAGAGGAGCGCAGACTCCCCCCAAAAAAGAGGCCTCTTTTGAACGTCGGCCCAGATTCTTTTGAATTTTATGCTTGGAATTACAGTATGGACCATTTTAGATTAGACGCCCGTCGCCCGCTCCCTCCCCCCCCTAGTTTCAAATCTCCCGGCCGACCTTGAGCGGGGACGGAGTCGAGATATCGGAGTACGTACCTTCCTTGCGTGCCAACTTCTTGACAACAAACGACAGAGAAAAATTGGTCAAAACGCACAAGTCTTTCAAAAAGGGACTTTGTCAACAAGACCAAAAATAATGGAGTCGACCATGCCCCTTACAAACACCGCCAAACGACAACCCCAAACATGCCATCGACTCACTCAGCGACGCATCCAGAAGCCTCCCCCACGACGAATCACGACCCCGGGCATTTCCATCTTTCCATCGTCAGCTTGGCATTCCCACTGCCAAGTTTCCGTGCATCTCTCCGCCAAGATGTGTGTCTCCGTCCCATGCCTCCCACCTCCACACTCCAACTCCCACAAGCCGGCAGTCAGCCCCCCGCGAGATCCCTACCAACAGATCTCACCCCTCGACCTCAACTGAGTCAAGGCCGACGAACAAAGCGCTTGGCACCCCTGATGTTGCCAATTTCGAACTCCCCCAACAGCCACAGCGGAGTCGCGTGCCGACCGGTAATTGCTTGGCGGGCCCGACAGTCTGTTCTCGACGAGGGCTGCACCGCCTCTGTTGACCACGATTTGGAACTTCGGGCTTGGCTTGGCTGACTTGGCATGCGTCGTGCCGATCTATCCATCGAACCTCCTCCAGACTTTGTGTACGTACAGCAGCCATCCGTCTCCAACAATGCCTCCGAGTCTCGTGGTCGCATCTGCCACCAACGTCTCCCGATATCTCCTACCGTCCTACTGTACCCCAGGTCCGACCTTCGGTTTGACCTCCCGTCCCCGTTCGGCCTTGTTTCTAAGCTTGATTTGTTGCACCAGCACCAAGCTTGATCCGGTCCCCCCCTCGGGAAATATCTTGGGGCCATCCCTCGTCACCGTTCTGCAGAGACCCGGTCGAGACCGGTGCCCAAGGTTGCACGGCTCGGCAAAGACGGAATCTTTCGTATGCATGTTTCGCGCCTGTATCAGACTCCCTTGTCATAAGCAGTGGATATCGTCATCGAACAGCGCTTCCTTCACCCACAATCACAGCCCGTCTCCGAGCCATTGCTCGAACCCGCCCCCGCTCTCCGACGTCGACTTGGCTGCCTCCTCTCTCGCATTGCCTGTGGCTTTCTCCGTCTTCATGCCTCCTCTCGCCCTGTAGGGCACCGGCTGAGCGACCACCACCGTCTCGATACCCGCTGGTGCGAGCGTTTCCGGGCCCATCGGCAGCTCCTCGACGTCGATCTCCATGTTCAGCAGGCTCTTGAGCACCACCTGGCTGCCCGCTTTGCTCATGACCTCGTTGGACTCCTTGCAGAGCTCCGACGCGACGCACTCGACGCACCCCCGCTCGCACCGGCAGGCTTCGACTCGCTTCAAGGCATCTCTGAGCAGCCCGTCGATGTGGTCAAACGCCTTGGTACTAATACCGGACCCTCCCGCGCCGCCTTTGCTGTCGTAAAAGGTCATCCGCGCAGGCCTCTTCCGCTTCGTCTCTTGCTTCGCAAACTCCTTCTCGGCCACCTTGCACTCGGTCCGCACATCGCCTGGCATGCTGATGACAAAGGTCGGCAGCAGGCTCATGACGGCGTGCTCCGCCGCGTGGATCCCTGCCGCCACGTTGATGCGTCTCTCCTGGAGTATGTCGATGGCCTTCTTGGGCACGTCCAGCCACATGCCCTTGCTGTGCCGGATCACGGGCGGGTTGTCGACCTGCACCGCGTCCAGCACCCGTCCCTTCTTGTCCACCTTGAAGAAGCCAAAGACGTTTTGCTGGATCTTGATGGTCCCGTAGTAGGCGTGCGACCTGGAGCCCGTGATGGTCCGGATCGCCTCCGTCTCGGTCGGGTCAATGTCCGTAAAGTCTCGCTGCACCGTCGTCCAGTCCACCTTGACCCTTTCCACCTTGGCCATCCGCCTGTCGGGAAGGAAGTCTCGCACGAGGTACGAGTTGCCCTGGTGCAAGAAGATTGCTCCGTCGTAGATGGTAAAGGTCGCCCTGGAGGCCTCCAGCTCCTCCAGCACCGCGTTCCTCCCGTTTGTGATGTCGACGACGGCAAAGTGCTCGTCCTCGGTGTCTCGTATCGCGACGTACTTTGCCGGAACGGGACGAAACCGATCGTGGCAGTGGTAGTATCCCAGCTCGTCCTTTACCAATCGCTCCTCGCAAATGGCGGGCAAGTCGGCGCCAAAGTATCTCGCGTCCTCCTTCGGCTGGATCGGCATCTCGTAGGCGGCGCACTGGACGTGGCCTTCGCGGACGAGCAGGTTCTCCAGGTCGACCTGCAGCTCGCCGTGAGGCTTGGTGAAGAGCTCGTCCGGGTTCTGCATGTAGTGCTGGTCGGTCGGGAAGCAGTCTCCCACCAGTATCGACAGCGAGTCCTTGTTGCGACGTCCTGCTCGGCCGCTCTGCTGACGGAGGTTCGCGATGGTGTACGGGAATCCCCAAGTCATGACACAGTCCAGAGACCCAATGTCGATGCCCAGCTCCAGCGCCGTAGTCGAGACGATGCCCAGCAGCTTCCCCTCGAACATCTCGCTCTCGATCCTCCTGCGGTCCTCGGGCGTGTATCCGCCCCTATACCCTATGATAAGATTCGCACACTCGGGTCTCCCCAGGGCCTCCAGCTCAGCCTTGATAGCCCTCACCAACACCTCGCACTGCATGCGGATCCTGCAAAACGCAATGATGCGAACCCCCCTGAGCATCAGGGCGCAAAACAGCCGCGCGCACTCAAACTTTGCGCTGCCGCGGCCCGACGCCGGGTCGCCGGGGTCCTTGTACGGCGTGTTCCAGCACAGGAACTCCTTGCGGCCCGACGGCGACCCGTCGTAGTCGACCAGTCTGACGTTGTCCAGGCCGAAGATGGTCTCGAAGTGCTGCTGGGGGTTGGCCACGGTGGCGGAACACGAGATGAATCTGACGCGCCGGTTGCCGACGGCTGCGCAGACTCGCCGGAGTCGCCTCATGATGAATGCGACGTGTGAGCCCATCTGGCCGTTGTAGTAGTGTAACTCGTCGACTGTGCCTGGTCAGTTGACGGGACAGCACACATGCACATGTGGTGGTTGACTCACCAACGACATACTTGAGGTACTTGAGAAACGACCTCCAGCGCTCTTCCTGAGGAAGAATCGTAACGTGAAGCATGTCAGGATTCGTAAAGATGATGCGCGCCTCCTCCCGAATAGCATTCCGCTCACCCATGGGCGTATCCCCATCAAACGTCTCAACCACGGTCCCCTCCAGCCCTGGCATGAACCGCAGCATCTCCCTCAGACTCCGCTTCTGGTCCTGCGCCAACGCCTTGGTCGGGAAGATGTACATGGCCCTCGAGTTGAAGTCCTCCTCCAGCGCGTAGAGCACCGGGAGCTGGTAGATGAGGCTCTTGCCGGAGCTCGTCGACGTGGACACCACGACGTTCTGCCCCGCGTGCAGGCTGTTTAGGGCCTCGGCCTGGTGGGCGTAGAATTGCGTGATTCCCTTTGCGTTGTACAGCGCGTTCACCAGGTCTTGGCTGAGCAGGAAATCCAAGTCGCCGTACACGGCCTCCTGGGCTTCAAAGACTCGGTGGCCGTCGGGCACGATCTGTCCGGTGTACCAGGGACTGTCGCGAAGCTCTTGGACGATTTCCGGTACCGGCTTCCGCTCCGTCGGGATGCTCTCTGGGATGGAATCGGCAGCCTTTTCCGGCGCATATTCCTCCTGGACAGTCGGCGTCGGAACGAAAGCTCTCGTCTGCTCCTGCAGTGCCACCTCGGGGTCCATCTCGTCCTCGACGCACTTGTTAATAAAGACATTGATGGCGTTGGCAAACTTCAAGTTCCGCCTCTCGATGAGCGTCGTCATCTGCTTCTGGCTGTACACGGGCATCCGAAGCTGCTCCTCGCGCAACTTGCGGTTCGGCTTCGTCGGTTCCCCCGAGTTCTTGTCCGGGACCTGTCTCTTCAGATCCCCGTCGATGAACTCAAAGTAGAGCACCTCGCGACCACCAGGCCGACCCCCAGACTCCCCCAGGCCCTCCGTGCCTGTGATGCCTCCCACGGAGGCGTCGTGCGCCGGAGCCTGCGACTTCGACGAGCGCCCAGATCGGAAGACTTCGTCGCGTTCGGCTCCCCTGACGTCGAGTTGCAGCATGACCTCGTCCACGTACTCAAAGTTGATTCCCTCGGGGCGCAGCGCGGCCATGGAAGCCACCTCTTCGACCTTCAAGTTCCGTTTCGTGTGTGCTTCGACGGCCGACTTTATGGTGTCGAATGTCGTCGCGAGATGCTTTCGGGTGCAGCAAAAGGTAAAAACCAAGTTCAAGGCCCGGTGCGTCTGCTCCAGCTTCTTGAAGGACTCCGGCCAGTCCACCAGACAGGGAACCGTCTGAATGGCGTCCGACTTGCCACGAGCCTTCCCTTTGCCTGATCTCCCGCCCTTCTTGGTGCCGGAGCCGCTACTTGCGGATGAATTTGTCGCGTCATCAAGGGCATCGTCTTGAAGCGATTCACGCTTTCGCTTACCCTTACCCTTGCCTTTAGCTGCAGACGCCGATAGTCTAGACGAGGTGCCAGCGGGTGGCGAGTCGGTCATGGTGCACAGTGCAGTCGGTTTATTGTATCATCGTGTTCCAACTGCTTGCTTTGATGGGGTTTGAGAGCTCACGAGTTTGACCAAGTCGAGTTGAGCCGGTCACGGAAGTGACGCCAGATCACGTGCGATTGGTTCAGCTCCCCTGGACACCTTTCGTCACTCCATTCCTCGAAGCTCAACGCATAACGCATGAATTAATTTTACGCTCAAACGCCTTGGGGCAGAAACCGCGTATATTGGCACGACTAATCGACATTTCTCCAACTCCAGGGTCGGTCTTCCCATCCGAATCCCAGGCCAGGACCCATACCTCTGTGATTCCAGCTCCTCGGCGCCAAACAGCGCTTCCAGCCTTGGGTATACACACTTCTAACCATGCTGGCTTTATGAGATGGTTAGACCAGCAGATCGCCTTCCTGTATGAACATACTCTGTACCGAGCCGGGGCATTTCCTTGTGTCCTTCAAGGCATCCGCCCAACCCCAACTGTATTGGCTCCGGACCTTTGTTTCATGCAAATTTCCCCCTTTCAAGTCGAACATCTCGAGTTGCGTTATTCCCACGTAGGGCATCGTAGACGATTGCTTGCTCAATCAATCGGTAAACATCGATCCTCCAGTGACGAGTCACACGGTGGCCGCATCTAGCTGCTGCTCAGGAGCTCCTTTTGGATGATGCCGATCTCGTTCATGAAGGTCTTAGCATTAGCCGAGCTCATCTAGACGACATGTTAGCCACACACGAGACGCGCGAAAGGGGTCACGAAACCTACCCGCATCGTAATGCTCACGGGCTTTGCCGGCTCGCCCTCAAAGGCCGTGAAGAGGATGCCAACCGACTTCAGGGAAGTCTTCTCGTCAAACTTCATGGCGGGCAAAATCGCCGTGTTCAGGATGACGCGGTGCGTCTGGTCTTGTCGCAGGATCAGGCGGCACACCTTGCGGTTCCCCGAGTCCCCGTCCGCGTCCAGTGATGAAGCATCAAAGGAACCAGGGATAACCGCGCCCGATTCGTCAAAGTCGACGCAGGCCGAGGGCACGTTGATCTTCAGCATGCCCGCTCCTCGCTCTTTCCATCCATTCGCTTTGTCGAGGAAATAGATCTTTGCTCTCACGGATTGGATAGTCGTTTCGCCCGATTCGCCATCGTTTACTTCGACTAGAATCCTGTTAGACGAGCGCACGTTGCGTGTAGAAAGACACTCACCCTTCTGGAGCCTCAACTTCTTCTTCTCCTCCGACTCTTTCTCCGGCGATAGTGCTCGCTCGACCTCGTGGTGCTCGACCTCCTCGTCGCCAGACTTGTCGTCCCCGTCGTCCTCCGCATCGCTATCCGGGGCACCAAAAGGCTTGGCCGGCTTATCGGCCTTGAGAGCGCTGCCCGCAGAAGCCGCGAAGCTGCCGAGCGGTCTGATTCCCGTCAATGTCGCGCCGAAGGGACTGGGCGCTCCAAACCCGTTAGTTCCCGACGAGACGCTAGCAAATGGCGACGCGCCAGTTGCGCCGCCGAAAGTCAACTTGGGAGGGGCGGTAGGTTGAGCGGGGGAAGCGACGGCGGGTGAGGCGAAGGAGGAGAGCGAGGGGGCGCCGGATCCAAAGACGCTGCCCTTATTGGCGCCGATGGAGGCAAACGGCGATGATCCTGAAGAGAGCTTGCCAAAGCTCGAGCTGGCAAAGGCGCTGGCCGAGGTCTGAGGAATGTCCTTCTTGGCTGGTGACTTGCCAGCATCGCCGTCCTTGTCTTGGGTGGGTTTTGAAGCCTGAGCAGAAGAAGCGTTAGTGATCTGTGACCGAGGCACATGTAGCAGAGAGAAAGAAAAAAAAGCGATGGATGGAGAGAAAAAAAATTGTCGGGCGACAACGTACAAAGTCTGCGGCTTCCTTAGAGTCTTCATCTCGATGTCGCTTCTTCTCGGGCTCTAGCCGCGACGCCCTGTCCTTTGCGGAATCTGACGAGGCCACACTGGTCGCATCGTTGTCGTCGGAGTCCCGGGCGCCGTCGAGCTGATCGTGGGCGCGCTTCTTCTTGGGCGACACGATCTGGTCCTTCAGGTCGCTGTCTGACGCATCGGTCGGGACGTCGTTGGCCGGGGTGGCAGAGGCAGAAGCGTCGGCCGGGGTCGGGTCGGAGATGGACGACTGCTTCAGCTCGCGGCGGGCGGCTCGAGTCTCGGCGTCTTCCTTGGTTTCGATGTGGACGGGCTCGGTCTTTGGGCTGGCGTCTAGAGCGTCGTCGGCCATGGCGAGCTTGACGGAGGAGGGGAAAGGGGGGGCGGGCGGGCGGTGAAAGGTGTGAACTTGAGTGTGTCGTGGGTTGGAGGAATCGGGCTGAGGAATTTCGGGATTGTGGTGCGGGTTTCAATGACGAAAGTTGGGATCCGGGAGGAGACAGCGGGAAGTGAGAGGTACCAACTGAACGGGCTAGAAGTGAAGTTAGGCGCGCGGCGGAACAGGACAAGACCCGGGAACGGGGCCTTCTAGGCTTAGGTGGTATTATTTTTTTCCTTTCTTCCTCTGGCGGGTGCAGTGGGCTTTTTCTCAAAGGGCCAAACGAGTTCGTCAAGGTGCTAAGTTGCAAGGTCGTGGAAGAATCCAAAGCAGCGCGTGGTGAGTGGTAATTAGGTGGTTAAGTGGTAAGCGCCCGAGGGAGAGAAAACGGAAAGAGGGTGCGCCGATGCGCGGGTGGAAGCTGCCGTGGAGGGGGAAACTTAACACGCCAACATGCACATGCGAACAATCTACGAAGTACATGTGCACACATAACAACAAAGCCTTTCTTTTCCCTTGTTCTTGGCTGGGCCTCTATCAATATCCTACTGCGTTGGTGGTGTCGTTGTCGTCGTTGGCAGACCGAGGAGACTTCTCGCCATCCTCAATGTCCTCCAATCAAGACGACTCCCAGTCGCAGACGTCAAACCCGACTAGTTGATAAATGGCATTCTCACCGCTCGCGCTTGACTCCCTCCAGCGAGAATTGCACACAGAGACAGAACGTCCGGACGACAACGGGCCCGGTGAAGGAGGGGTAATTACTAGCAGCAAACCGCCCGAGAATCCGCACCCGTCCGAGGGGCAGGTTGGCACGTCTCCGGAAAGCCCATCAGCTGGCTAATTCCAGTCGTGGAACACGAAGAAAGACTCTCATATCCACTCGAACAACAACCAACTAATAATCGGGCATACTCAACGGTCCCCCTCCACCACCGGTCGATGTTTGGTTCTAGTTCCCACACATGTCAACGTTCGCTGTCCAGATGCGTATAAGCTCGTGCATCCTCCACTGAGACACGCAGCCGGACCGCATGCGGCATGCCGGCCTCCGCTCGTCGTCGACGTGGACATCACTGAGGCGCTCCGTTGCCTTGCCTGCCAGAAGAAGAAATCCAGCCTTGTTCAGATTCTAAAGATACAACCAAATGCATTCCGTCTTTCCCATGCAAGCCAAACTTGAAAAACGCCGAGCCTTTACACTCGGTTGCCCTCTGACCCCCAGATACCCTTGGTAGTTGATAACAGGTGCACCGCACAGAGTGCTCCGACCTAGAAATACATAGCCCCGACTTGTCCCTTTGAGTGGCCCATCAACCAGTGGGCTGTCACCACATCACGACCCCTCTCCCACTCTCCCACTCTCCCACAACACACGAGGTCACTTAGCTGATGAAGCACAAGCAACCCAGACCCAGGTAGAAGACGAACAAGGGGTAGACCGCGATGGCTACTCTGTTCTTGACGACGCCGCTGCCGCCTAGGATGCTAACTCCGGCTGCCAGAGACCAGCCAACCAGAACAAGATAGACAGGTATGCGGGCGATCCAGTGAAGCCCCAGGGCGGACATCATGGCGGCGAGGACCAGCGGGAACAGCGTGTATCCGATGATGCAGACACTCTGGGCGAATGAGCTGGCTTCGGGTCAGTACATGCAGCAAAAGTCTCGGGCGAAAAACATACATGTTGCCTCCCAGCAACTTGATCTGGAGGGTGACGACGGCCTCGCCAATCCAGATCATGGCAAAAACACCGCTGAAGACATGATCTCTCTGCTCGGGGCCAGCGGTGAAGCTCAGCAAAAGACTCAACAGCAGGCAGAAGATGAGCGGACCCCAAAGGTCCCAGTCGCGCAGGCCGGGTGTCATGTTGCTCTGGAGGAGCGCCTCGGCGTCGATGACACGGCTGGCCAGCCCGGTGAGTTCCTCCCTCGTGCCCGAAAGCCCGGCGCCGCGAATGGTAGAGTAGGCGCCCCTGAGGCCGCCCTCCGCGTCGAACATGGTGCCGCCCAGGAGGTATCGCGGGTAGAGCACCTCCCTGAGCTTGGCCCAGACGGCGAGCAGGTCGCGGCGCAGCGTCTCCCACACCGTCTCGTCAATTGTGTTCTGGGGGGCCCTTCGATCTTCGCCGGGGATTCGCGAGGTCAAGTAGCCTTCGTTGATCGGTTGCGACGACGAGCTGGAGCCGATGTTGCCCGTCAGGGGCTGTCGCGAGGACTGGGTTCCAAGGGGGTCATCGAAGTCATCGAGGTCGGCTGCATCGCGTCAGTTCCCAATCGCCATCGACAGCTTGCGCATCTCAGCGCGGCCAGCCTCCCGCGCAAAGGCCAACGTACCGTCATCGGGGTCGATCATGAGGTCGTCATCGTCCAAGGGTGGGTTCTCGTAGTGGCCTCGAGCGCTGGAAGCCATGATGCTGGAGGGTCCCGCGGAGGGGTCAACGGGGACTATGGGAGCTTGATTGGTCGGTGTAGGTTGTCTCGGGGCCCTGGTTCGTGTGACGTCTTGCTGCGCTTGCTCAGATCGCAAGGAAGGATTATTGTTCGATGGAACGAATGGTGGTGTTGGAGTTCAAAGCCGGAGCTGACGTATCTTGGCGGCAGTGTCCTAAGGCTGCAGGAGCGAAACTTCCACGGTTGCCTCTCCAGGCCCCCTTGCTGAAAGGTGGCCCAAGCTTCTTATTAGCCACAGCCAATCACATGCGCCACACAAGATCAAAACGGGACACCTTGGTGAAGTCATTCCAACCGGCAATCTTACACTGGCAGTTTATCACTTAATCACGAACATTATTACATGGCTCAAAGATGTCAAGTAGACACCTCGGTCAGTCTTCTGCTTGGGCCCCGTATTATGTATTATAAAATTACAGACCATTGTACAGAATACCCTGTGCTAATACTACCAGGTAGTATCCGTAGGCACATCATGGGTGTCCGAGGCCTCTCCTCTGTCAAGGTCGCTGCTAAATAAACAATCAAGATATTCATACTTTTTCGCCATCCATCCTTGCACTTCCCGCGAAAGGGCTCACGGCCCGGCGGGCTTCCCTTTTTATCCAAGTCATCACTCGTGAACCAGCCATGCTTCCTCTCGCAGGTGGATAGAAACGCCCTGAATAGGTAGAAACAAGCGCAGACTACGGAATCGACATCACCAAAGATGGCGGCGGTATGATCCCACGTCCTGTCCGGATTCGGAAGACAACTGGTAATTTCCAGCATAACCGGGGTCGTCATTCCATCGGCTGGGCCGGGTTGGCATTTGGTCCGCTTGGACGTGTTGTCCAGCTGGTAGTATCGGCATATATGTTGAGTTGGAGTTGTGGGCAAACGGCCAGGGCGCCGCCTGTGCTGGCGTCGATGACGGCCACTGATCTCCGTTTGCAACGACGTATCCTCCAACGTCTGGTAGCACCGGGAGGTTGTTCGTCCCGTCATGTCTCGAGTGACTCTCAAAGGCCGACGAGTCTTGGCCAGAGGCCATCCCAGTATAGCCTTGCCGGTTCAACCACTCCCGAGCCGCCTGGCTTTCAGGGCTCAAGTAGGATGACTGTGCGGCTGCCGGATCCCATATTGGAAGTCCATCCACGGGTTGGGACTCGCCCACTGGGAGCCCACGGCTGTATGACGCGAGGTTTCCGTTGATTCCCACAACAGCCCACGCAAATACCGCGACGTCCCGAATGGACTTCATCAACTGGTCCAGGGGTGGGCCCCCTGCAGCCTTTACGTTTTCACGTACAGGCATGTGCTGAGGCAGGTATGGCGGTCGAAAATTGTACAGAACCTCAGGCGAGTACTGTGGGCGGATTGGCTGCTGCCCCCAGGGCGCAGCGAAGAGCCCGTTGTCGAATGCGAACGGGAGTAGAGGCGGACGAAGGTCCGGGATCGGCGGTCGTGCTCGACGAAGAATGACAACCAATCCGTCCGATGTACAAGAGACGACGGCCTCCAACTCTACCGAGGGCATCGTGCGTCGTCGTGCCGTTCGTCGAGGGGCTACTGGGGTACTGGATTCTGACCCTGTTGTCGCTGGTGATGACCAAGCTGCAGAGCTTTGAGAATTAGTTGTCCCGGAAGCGGATGAAAAGGCCGATGACGCCGCCGTTTGTGATACGAAGCCACCATCTGCCATCTCGACATCGGGTTCCATCTTGATGGAAGGGCTCGACCGTTGTGGCGAGTCCATTTCCATCTGCGTGCGCAACCTAACGCCGCCACCTTCGGAATCAGACGATCGCCGGCTTCCAGGTAGATGTCGTGCATGAGACAAGACGCCTTCGTTCCATCCATTGATGTTGTCGGCGTTCATTCGGGGAGTGTCGCTGTTGTTACCATCGTGCTCAGCTTGATCGTCGTCGGTCTCGCCGTCGTTCTCGTCGTCAAAGTCCTCTGGCCGGCGTGGATCTCTCGACCAGAACCGAAGATACGCAATTGAGTCATTAGCCTTTGCGCTTTCTAGGCATTTGCACGCATCCTCCAGAGAGCTTTCTCGAATGCACTCGTAGAAACTCTTGTGCAGAACCTGATCAGCCGGCACACCCAGGATGGCGCTGATGGCTTCTGTGGCGAACATGACGGTGAGGGTGCGTGTAAATCGGTTCAGTATGAGAGCAGCTCGCGGTTCGCGCTCCATTGGCGACATTTTGAACTTTGGTGATAGATGTTCCAACATGTGATAGCGAGGGTCTCTGGGGGAACAAGAGAAGAGGCGCCGAATCTGCGGCGCATCGAGGGCTCGCCCTATATGACGGGTCAGATTCAGCACAAGAGACAGGGATGGCTCGCAAGCATGACGTACTCTGGCTCTTTTCATCTCGGCGGTAGATGCTGATGCATGCGACCAGAACATCGTGAACAATGGTGAAGCAACACTCGCAACTTATCCACCGCCCATCGCGGGAGAGGATGCGCGCATAGTGAAGCACGGCGGCCTTGTCGAGGAGAACGCCTCGACTGTGCACGGAGCGAGCAAAGGGCACTTCATCTGGATGGAAGTATTCGAAACTCGACCTCCCGAGGACCTCAGCAGGAGCATACCCGAGGATATCGGTGATGGAGTCGGACGCGAAGAGAATATTAGCTTCTGGCGTCAAGTCTAGGTCGAGCAGTCAGTCGAGGGGAGAAGCACCGCAGGGAGCTCAGACGGTGGGCGACTTACTGTGGATGGTCATGAACGTATGCTCCATCGAGATGTGCAAGGGAGAGCGCAGCCCCAGGAGGCGCGCGGCGAACCGGTTCGAATGATGGGTGAGCGGCGAGTGGTGACGATGATGCAAAAGTAAGTGATCAATTGGACTCGACAGCGCCTACTCCGTAAACAGTTGCAGAAGCGGCGTTGAACGAGGGGCGGGATGACGGATAACGAAAAGTTGGGGAAACGGCTAATGTAAGTGGATAGAAGGTTGAAGCTATCCAGGGCGAACTTGACGTGACTGCTGGGGGTGGGCCAACAGGCGAGAGCTGCTCAACTCGGGAGGCGCTGGAGGCAAACGCTCTGGACGAAGTATTCGCACGGAGTACCGATACCGAGTACCGAGTCGCTCGTCGGGTAAGGTATGCAGAGATTAGTGATCAGGGTGCGAAGCGGGTTGGCTCGAGTTGAACGGGTACGGAGTGCGACGGTGCACAAACGGGGCAGCGGCTGTAATGTACCGGTGTCTCGGCAAGTCGGGGAGTGTGTGGAAGACGAGCGGAGGGAGGGACGAAAGACGAGGGAGACGACCTGAGGGAGAGAGGAGGGGCAATTGCGTGTTTTGAGAAGGATGAGACCGCAGGTTCAAGGATGAGGGAAGAGACAGAAATAACAAGAACAAAAAGCAAGAGCCCGCTGGCCTCTCCCGGAAGTGTCGCCGATGAAATAATTACAGCACAAAACGGTGGAACCTGGAGCGGGAGGGAAGTGAGCTTCGCGGGTCCCAAAGTATCAACAACAACCACCCGAGAAAGAGAGAAACGGAAACAGAACAGAGGGCAAATCGGTTTCTTCATGTAGCAGGGATGCCGTCGAGATTGATTGCCCATGGATGCGGAATTGTGCAGGACAGGGCGAAATCCATGTCGCACGCCTTCGCCCCGACTTAAGACTCCCAAGGCAAGGTCCAAGGGCATCGGTGATTACCTGCCAGGCAATGACACACGTACAGGTATCCCTACGGATATCCGTACGCAGGTCTGTATCCGTACTGAGCTTGGCCAGGGCGTGAATGCAGGGTCGTCTCTCCTTGCAGGGCCACGGTGGTTGCCGCGGTGGTCGCCCCTCGGCATCGAAAAGCCATGATAGGCCCTGACATGTCCGAGACGGGCACCCTCCAGGAGCACAGAAGCAGCCACCTCAATGCCTCAAGCCCAAAGAGAAAAAGAAAGGAAAATGAACAGGGCGTGCGGATGGGTCCCGATATCTTTCGGACGCACAATGAGTTCGACTCGAGTCAAGTTCCATGTCTGTCCCAAGGGCCAAAGGCCGACCAGCAGGGGCAAAGAGGGTCGTGAGCGTGCAGGAGGGATGTGAGGAAGCCTTCCAAAAAGCAAACACAAAAAAGAGACAAGAAAGGAAAAAGGAAAAACTGGCCAACGAAAGGCCGTAGTTGACGAGCATGAATGGGCAAGCTGAATACGTGTTGACACTTACCCGACGAGAAAAAGGAAATAAAAAAGGGACGAGTCTTCCGTAGCGCCTTGTCGGTTTTCCTTTTTGCGGCAGATATTCGCGGGGACGAAACAATGACGTTGAGAGGGGCCGACCAATAACGAGGGCGTGGTCATGCAAGTCATGGGTTGTCAAATTTGGTGGTGGCGGGCAGAGTCAGCCATGAATCCGTGAAGTGAGGAAACCGTTCCAACTCCCGTCCGTCCAGCAGCAGCCTCACTTATTATGCCTTCGTCCAGCTGTGTCGCCACTCGATTCAGAACCCCGTGGGACGCATCGTCTGTGAATTCTCCCAGGGGGCGGATGCATCAAGCCCAGGCCGGATGGGGGCCTGAGGACGAGGCCGGTGATTTCATGGATGCAACGGTAGAGGATGCCCCTCTGCTCACTCGATGCTGCTGTCACGTCGTCGCTGTATGTACGGATGCCCATCTTCCTCCCCGGACCTTGTCTCCTCGGGAGGCAGAACGGTGGAGAAGGCGGCGCAATTCGCAGTTGTCTCCTTCAGTGGAGGCCTTTGTTGAAGTGGGCTCTCCTCGGTGGGAAGCAGATCCCGTTCCCATGGAGCTCACACCGAAACACCATGGAGAGACGCCGTCGTTGCGCGGTTATACACGCTCATCGCGAGGTTGCCGCCAACGCTGACGAGCAAAGCTTGACGTCGTTCAAGGCGGGGCGACGGTTTCTGGCTCCGAGCCCGAAGGACCGCCCTGTTCAAGAGTGGCCAGGTCCCGTCCCTCAACAGGCGTTAAGCCGGCTGGGTTGTATTCAGCCACACGGGCAAGCGGATTGGGCAGGCTCTTGTTGGAGAAAGCTGCATTTGCGCCTCCAACAAATCGTCTGGAAGATGGTGCAAATCATCCGACTAACGCATCATGGGGAACGAGCCTCTCCGCCTCAACATAGAGCTGACGGGGCCTGATGGCGGGATGCGGAAGATTTTTTCTCGAGCTTTGTCTGCGCAAAGGTCTAATCGTGAGCTCACAATTCGGTAGCCTATAGGGCGCGGGGTCCCTGGAATGATCGACTGCCAGGATCCGAAGCTCTTGACTTGAATCTCTGCAAACCGCCCGGAGCTCGGCCAAGAAGCGGCCATCCGCCCACACGTCAGCGCCAAAGGTTGCTTGTTTGAAACAAGAGCACTTCTGGGCCCCATCGTTAGCAGAAAATTCCCTCTGAAAATAGACGTCGAGTAGGAATTCGACGTCGAAAGAATAGTATCCGGCTCCTTCTGACATCGTACATGAGCCTACTGCGAGGCCAATACGAAGCCGGAGAGTCCATGCAAACACGACTGACCAGATCGCAATGCTGTATCACACAAGTCGGTTCCCCTTTCAGCTCTCTGGCTCGTTCGGTGGGAAAGAAAGGAAGCAAGCAGACTCTGTCCGTCACACTAGGGACAAGTTGGTGCGCGAGATGATGTAGGTATCCGTCGGTGTTCTCGATAGCGGGCGATTCAGACGTGACCGTCGTCCAATTCTTTCTCTGGCAAGCGAGCCTGGTTTCGTCAGTTGATCGCGGCCCACAGCGAGGTGATGAGACAGGCCACAGCTTTCCGCCCCCCTCGCTGAAGGTAACCAAATAACTCAGTATCTTGACGCTCTCTCGCCGAGTTGGCTCCAGCCTCCCCCGGATCCCTGGAGGTGGATAGCAAAGGCTCGTACAAGTGGAAACACAAGGTACTCGATGCTGGCTTGTTGGTATCCGTAGATCACTTTTTTTCCAGGGCTGTCATCTCCACCACCCTGTAAGCCCGTCAATCCATTTACCCCAAGGTATCATCGTAGGGTGGGATCATGCCGGCCAACATGGCCAGTGTCGCAGGCGAGCCTAAGCTACTGGCGAGGGAGATTTCGATCCCGACTCAAGGAGCTGCAAGTCCAGATCGGAGAGGAGGGGTCGTGGGGGTCCCTGTTTCTGTTTGGTTGATTCGGAGGTGGGAGTTGCAAGCGTCGAAAGGAAGCTCGAGGCATGTTTGCTCTCCCGGACGGGAGTCTGTGCTGCCCGGGCAAGAAATTGATGTTGCACTTGAATCATTTGCACGTACTGTATTCGAGGATGGGAGGAAGAAGTTGCGGCGAGTTCGACCGTGTGAGCGTGAACGTGAATGCGAGGGCCGGTGTTTTGATCGCTTTCCCTTACGTACGGGGTGCATGCACTCATCCAGAAGCTGCATGCCGATGAGGCATTCGGAAGAAGTACCCGGGTTTGTTCTGATTCTGCAGGGCCTTTCGCGCATCGCCGTTGCGACTAGGAAACGGTGGCGGCCTGGATGTTCTGCGGCTGAATGGCAAATGAAGATGGCAATTTTAGATTATCCATTCTTGCGACTTGGAAATCAGCTAAAAGCTGATGCAATGGGAGGCGAATTATTACCTGCTGTGCGTCGGTAATTGGATGGATCGCGACAACGTCTCAGAATATGGGTCCGATTGACAACGGCAGGTGCACCTGTCTCAGCATCGCGGCGCTTCTCCAAGTTCTCTGGACTTTTCGTGGAAGTCCACCCCCGCCGTCCATTCCTCATTCCCGTCCATGGGTCCTGTCAGTCTTCCAGGGCAGGTGGGGCACAGTGCACCTGCCAATGTGCCATCCGCCAAAATTGCACTAGGAAAGAAGCCCCCCGGAAGCATTAGCACCCGCAGAAAACGGGTCGAATGGAAGCCCGCCTACCACCTTCCTTTGGCGAGCGCTGCATTAATGCCGTGGTTGGGCCTCAGCTTCAATGAGCAGGCGCTCCCTTGAGCCAGGTACCTGTGTCGGCCCCATCCACTCACTTCATCGCCCCGAGTTGAAACCAACCTCCAATGTCATCCAGACACGCAGCTTTTCCACACCCGCAACCATCATGATCAGCTCCATGCCATCCACAAGCTAACTCGCTCCCACCAACGGCCGCAAAGCATCTCTTAGGTCCCTCCCAAACGCCCGGCCCTGAGTTGGTCTGAATCTCGCTAAACCCATCGCGTTTAGTGTGCGCTAGTTTCTTGGATATCGTTCCTCGCCCTCGAGTCTGCACGCATGGATCCTTGAATCGCCTCCATTCCCCTACCTTATTCCAAACAAGTCTCGCAAGCACTCCCGATCCGCAATACGAGGAACTGCCGAGTCATCGACAGAGGTCGATACCTGCAGCTTCAGCTACGCCCCAGCTTGTCCCGCTCCACTCACATAGCCACTCGGTCGAGTAGTTGAAGCACCTCCGAGTATCTACCTGTGTGGTTCAGTGCCAGACATGGCCACCCAAGAAGACATTGCCTCTGAGCTACCCAGGCTCCGGGTTACGTTCGGCTTTCAGGTCAGTTCTCCATGTCTCCTTTGCCTTTACTCGTTTCGGACGTGGCTTAACAGTATTGGTGTCTAGGACGATACCCCTTTGCTGAAGAATGGTGACGATGTTGCAGGTAACCTCTGCCCTATCACTCAACCAACACTCAAT
Organism: Thelonectria blattea; assembly: GCA_024115155.1. Classification (NCBI taxonomy): domain Eukaryota; kingdom Fungi; phylum Ascomycota; class Sordariomycetes; order Hypocreales; family Nectriaceae; genus Thelonectria; species Thelonectria blattea. The sequence continues at coordinate 32,327 of JAMQMW010001466.1, forward strand.
TGATTGCCACCCTATGCCAATGCGAACCAAGACTTGACTTCCTGCTAACCAGTGTACTCTTTCAACTGCTTAGAGTTCTTCGACGTCAAGTTTTGCCCCTACCAGCCATTAGATTGCGATCCAATCTTTGCTGCTGTCAGCAAAAAGCATGTTAGTATTCTCCATCTCAGCTCCGAATAAACGATATTGGCCTCCTAACATTCGACTAGGTTGTCTTATGCAGGGTAGACCAGGACTCCGGCGATAACAACCCATGCGAAATCATTGGGGTGATCAGAGACGAAGATGTATGTGCACGACGGGTACCTTCTGTAAGAATCCAAACTCATCTCCAGCCAGGCGGAAGCCTCAGCGTGTTGCTGCACTTGGACCAAAGATCCGGTATCAGGGAGACCACTCATTTGCATAGGTGGAGTTGATGCCAAGGTTAAGATATACGACGTCCTCGAAGGGAAGCTATTCAGAGTATGATGCCCCTGACATCTACTATTCCTCTAGAAACGCTGACCCATCTTCTTCGAATAGTGTTTTTCAGGCCATGGTAGTGTAAGTCCGCAAGCCCACGCTGTCTTCTTGCGCTGGAACTTTGTTGATGTGTTCTAGGACGTGAATGATTTGGCAACTTCTCCCGTGGACTCGTCCATCATTGCCTCAGCCTCAGATGACACGAGCGTTCGCATCTGGAGCATCGATCCTAAGCATGATGAGCGTCCATGCCTATGCATTCTCGCCGGTGAGGGCCATTCGTCTACTCTTCTCAGCGTTGTAAGTAGATCATTGTCACATCCGAGTGAGTCAATGATTCACGAAGTGCTGATCCAAATACGCAAAGGCGTTTCATGATACAGGGCGATTTATCCTTTCCGGTGGCCATGACCAAATCGTCAGTCTGGTAAGTCCTCCGCAGGCTTCCAATTGCAAATCGTGCTGTTCTGACATATGCAAGTGGACACTTCCCGACCTCCCGACTGAGCCCATCAGCGTGCCTCTTCGAGTCCATTACCCGCACTTCTCGACATCCGCGGTACACAGCGGCATTGTCGACTGGTGGGTGCAGATATAGGGTTCGTGATAAGGGTAGACTAACAACTACATAGTGTCGCGTTCTACGGAGATCTGGTTCTTTCCCGAGCCTGTCACGACAACGTCATCGCATTATGGAGAATCGAAGGCTTCTCATCCGAGGGAGAACCACCCTCAGAGACCATAGCGCCGACTCCTCAGACGGTGGTTCCTAATTCGCACCAAAACACGCAAGGCGGCGTTTCGACTAAGCATGATACGGCTCGCCTTACTCGCTCGGCCTTTGTGCCCACACTATCACCGCAATGCCCAGCGCAGTACACGCGGATACTCAACTTCCAGACCCCCAACTGTGGCGTTCAGTTCTTTATGCGCTTCAAGCTGCACTTTGTGCCCGACCAGCATCCCGTGCTTGCCTTTTGCAACGCCGGGGGAAATATCTACTTTTGGGATTTCAAGCGGTTGAGCATATACAACGAGTATATGCAGATGCTCCGGAACAACGATCCGGCGGCCAGGCGCCCTTCTTGGCTCCGGGTGATACAACATCGCCAAAGGGATGCCGGAGGGAAGGCTCGGCAGTCTCTGGCAGATAAGGATTCTCCAGCTCCAGTCCCGGCCGGGGACGAAGGCAAGAAGCGCGAGGAGTTCAGCGCCGAGACGCTGGAGTCATGGGCCGACAAGTACAGCATGGACAATCCGCACAAGGCGCTGCAGCCACATAAGATAGAGTTTTCGGCAGCCAATTTTGTCGGACGTCAGGCGGCGTGGAGTCCAGGAGGTGAATGGTGTGTTGTGGTGGGCAGCGACAACCAGGCTATTCTGTTCCAGCGCTGGGGAGGGAAGAAGAAGGAACAGAAGCAGGCGAAGCATGGCGGGGCAAAATAGAAGAGTAATTCGCACGAGTGGCGATTGCAGATCAAAGCCCTCGTATAGGGAGAGACGAATAGACTGATATTGAGGTATCCTCGGCATTTCCGTCCGTGGGGTTCAGCACCGCCATGGCTGTCGGGTCAAGTTCGCCGCCGTTGTTGATTATCTTCATGAGCAGATGTCTCGCCGACTGCTGCTCCGTCTGCCTCGCTCCCTGTGCCTCGTGCATGGTCGACGGCGAGACATCTACGACGGGAACAAGTAGATCGGCGACGTACAGAGCCGCCATGGCACGCAGGCGCAGCATGTGGGCGTTCTTAGAGTAGGGCAGCTCCCCCATCAGCTCGTCCATGGTCTTGGTGACGGCTCGCATGGTGCGCAGGGCCCGCAGCCGGAGCTCGTCCCGGGCCTGGGCAGCGCGAGCCTCGGCGTCGTCGTCGTCGACGTCGAAGGCGTCAAAGGCCTCGAGGGCCTCCTCGTCGGCGGCGCGCTCCAGACCCATGGCGTGTTCGGCGTGCGCGTTGTACACCTCGCAGCCCAGCGACGCGACCCAGAAGTCGACGGCGCACACGGCCCGCGGGTGTTTGTGGTCGTAGGGGTGTTGCTGGATGAGCGTGTCGAGGTAGGCTTTTACTTTGGGGAGGTTGGAGGCGCGGCCCCAGCGGTGGAAGTGCCGTGGTTGTTGCTGGGTGTCGGTTGTGGATCTTGTTGTTGTTGTTGTTGCTGGTCGCTCGCCTTCGCGCATGAGGATTTCGGCGCCGAGGGCCCAGATGTTGTGCCTCTTGACGTCGACGGGTTTGCCGCCAGGGCGGAGCTGCAGGAGCAGGCCGTATGCGCGGGCAGCTTTTTCAACGTCGCCGGCGTCGAGGAAGCGGTGGACGGATTGCAGGAGGACGTCGTAGTGGGCGCCGCGGGACCTGTCCTTGTGCTTCTTCGGCCCCGGGGCGGCGTCGTCGTCTGCTTCGTTCTCGTCGGCGTCGGTCTCGGGGTCGGGGCTCGGAGCGCGGCGCCGGACGTCGAGGCCCCTGTGGGGGAAGTCTGGGATCAGGTCGGCGGGGTTCTCGTCTGCGTGGGCGAGGCCGGCGAGGGCGAATTGGTGGACGAGGCTGGGGGGGTGGCTGAGGGGGTTGATGACGGAGGGGGAGGAGGGGGGGGAGGGATGGTCGGGCTCGGCCGTGGGGGGGTGTTTGCGCTTGTTGGGGCGGGGGAAGAGGGAGGATGAGGAGGGGGTTGGAGTGGTGGTCATGGTGTGGAAGTGTGCCAGAGGGTCGTGAGGTGTAGGAGGAGGGAGGAGGAGGAGGGAAGGTGAAGAAAAGTGAAGTTGGATGACGTTCGTGAACGTGCCCCACCAAGATGCTGGTGTGACTTTGTGAGTTGTTTTGACTATCGGGATAGACAAGATGATAAAGAGTTACAACGTAGCATGAGAGACGACCAATTGGCGAGGATTGAACACGGCAAACAAGGAAAGATAAACGAACAAGACGATTGGCACCGTTGGGCAAACGTAATCATCCAACAGAGGGGTTACTTAACCTGCCCCCTCCGGCAAGCATCATGCATATAAAAAGACTCGAAAGTCGGTTCATTTCTATTCGAACCAGACGGCCGAATGCCATCCCATCAGCGCAGCGTATATACACAAGCATGCTTCGTTGTTCTTCTCTCTTCGTTTGTATCTTCTTTCCCTACTTTTACAAAAGTTTCGCCCTCTCTTTCACTCGATTTGTGGTGGTTTATTTCGGGGTGAAGTTGCGTTCGAAGTAGGTCCATTGGCCGTCGACGGGCTTCTCCTCGAGGTCCTCCCAGCTATAAGTGCGTTAGCCACATGTATGATATAGATTGATGTCTGGGCGGTTCAGGGAAAACGTACACCTTGGCCTTCTCCATGGTGTCAATCAGGCGGAGCTCGCCCTCGGCCACCTGGATGACTTCCTCGATGAGGCCCGCGCCGATCTTGTGCTCGAGCTCGGAGATCCTAGACACACCCATTGTCAGTTTGTCCGAATCGCCTCAATGGCACAGGAGGGAAAATAACGCACTGGTCGGCCGTCAATTGAGGCTCGTCCACCCACTCGACCTGCTCGTGATCCTCGAGGGGCTTCCTCTCCGCCCACAGCGCCTGATCCTTCCTCTCCTCGAGCGTGCGCGCGCCCTCCAGCTCCCCGCCCTCATCGGCCTCGCCGTCCCACTCCTCGACTCTCTCGTCCACGGCCGCGTGCTTGCGTCCCACGACGAACAGCTTGTCGCCCATCTTGACCGTCCGGGCCTCGCTGCCGTCCAGCCGGCCGCTGGCCACGCGGAACTGCGCCGGGTTCTTGGCGATGAGCTCCTTCGCCTTGACGCTCCACTCGGCGTATCCGGGGGGAACCATCTGCTCGACGAGGGACAGGCGGTGCTTGGTCACGGCCTCGACCGACTGGCGGTACATGGACGTCTCGGGCATGGCCTGGAGCTTGCTGAGGGTGCTGCCGTACAGGAACATGAGGGTCGATCGGGGGGTGCCGTGCGTCCAGAGGCCCGTCAGGCCGGTCGGCTGGCCGGCCTCGAGGTACCGCGCAAACAAACGAGCTGTCGGCCGCATGCTGGCGAGGTCAATTGGCAATGTTTCGTCGGGGATCGAGGGTTGGATGGTCTGGTCAGAGGAAATTGAATTGACCTCATTGGACTCCATCCGGCCCGGGACCCCAGCATTACCCGATTTACCAGTACGTGGGGCTTCACGTGATCCCAGCATATCAGCTCCATCCTTGGTACCTAGGTTGGTCGAACCAAGCAGTCAGATACAACTCTTCACACATCAAATAAAAGTCTCACTTAAATCAGGCCGCAAATCAAATACCACGAGACTCGTCTATTCGAACCAACCACACCCGCCAAGTCGGGTAAAGAACACACATCCGCAAAGATTATTCCCTCGCATGCTTGTCCGCGAAGCCATCGAGCCGCAGGACAGACATGAACGCCCAACATGTTACACCCCATATAATGGAGAAGGAAACCATAGCATCTCGAATTGTAGATATCAATAATCAAGACAATAACCCTGAGACCTTGCCAACAGGCATAACGTACAGTCTCTGCACCCTAACAGCGGAAACAAAGAAAAGACGGATCGGCCGCATCCTTTGGAAGCAGGCCGACCCGGAGCCGCGGATCGAACAGTGTCTCAACGGCCTAGAACAACCAGCAGACCGTCTTCACGAGACAAGTCTTGGCTTGGGAGCTTACGAGGCCTCCTCACGGCTCTTTCGGTAAGTAGCCTGGAGTAGCACATTGTCAGCCTCTTGTCAGAGCTCAAAAAGCAGATGACCGACTGACTTCTTGCTCGTTTTGCAAGCCCTCGATGACGGGGGCGAGCTCGCTCAGCACCTCGTACGCCTTCTTGTGGTACTCAATCTGGGCGGCAACGAGCTCGGCAAGGTTGCGGAGGGGCTCAGGGGTATCCAGAACCTAGTCAGGGTCAGTGGGGTGGCCAAGCTGATGTTTGATGGTTTTGACTCACATTCTTCATGACGCCGACGGCCTCCTCGGTCTGTGTCACAAACTCATCTTCGGCCTTCTCGATCTCCTCCTGGGCCTCGGGGGTGAGGTCCTGCTCCTCGTGGTGCTCGCTGGTGCCGTTGCCAGCACCGAGCTTGAAAGTGGTGCCCTTAACACGGGCCTTGACGGCGTCGAGGGAGAGGCGGGAGTTCTCGACGTTCTTGCGGGCGCGGGTAGCAAAGGTCAGGTTGGTGTTGAGGGTGGTGTTCCAGCCGGCGAGGAAACGGCTCTGGATCTGGAGGTCCTGGCCGAGGCGAGCCTCGCCAAGTCGCTCGGAAGCCAGGGCGTACTTCTCGAGAGCCGTCGCCAGAGGGTCCTCGCCGGCGCCGGTGTGGTGCTGGTGGAGGAGCTGGCTGCTGGCCAAGCTGGAGCGGGCGATGGCATGGCTGAACGTCTTGGGCTGGGGCTTGGCAGTGGGAGGGGCAACGAGAGCGGCCTGGGCTTCGGCCGGCGAGGTAGCAGAGGACAAGAGGTGGACCTTCTCGCTGACGGTGCGACCGAGGTCCTGGAAGGTCTCCTTGATGTTGGGGGGGTAGTCGTAGGCCTCGTTCGAGTATTGCGAGCTAAGGGGGTGAAAGCCAAGGTCAGCTTATCGAGGCCCAAAAAAATACGAGCGTCGGTGCTGCGTCATCGAATAACTCACGTCACAGCAAGCATCTTCTGGTGGACCTGCTTCAAGGCATCGACGCGCTTCTCGAGATCGATGTAGTCGGGGGGAAGCTGGGTCTGTAAAGGCGAGAATTAGCTGATGCACAGCGCAGGGAGGGTGCGGGCAAAGCGTCGATGAGGGGGCGCAACGGACCTTGTCCTCAGCCTGACCAAGCTGCTCCTTGGTGTACTGGAGGGTGCGCGACGCAAAGGGGGTGATCTGGGACCCAAAGTTGCTATGGATCAGGTCAGTCATCAGCCAAGGTCGAATTGGAGTCGTATCGAGAGCGACGAGGTATTCGCGCGAGCTCTCTGCGCACGGCAGGCTACGTACGAGAGGGTGTTTCCAAAGTTCTTGAAATCCATGGCGACGGATTTGGAGCACGGTGGCTATCGAGACGATGACGTGGAGAGCTAGGCGGAGATGGCGACGACGATGGCAAGCGGATTAGGAGCCGGAGAGTGAAGTTCGAAGGGAGTGTAAGGGCGAGATTGAGGTTCGACTTTTGGCGTGTCAGCGCAGGTCGAGGACTTATGGGAACGTTGTCACAAGCGAAATGTCCCGGGGGGCACTGAACTGCTTGGGCTCTGTCTGCAAGGCGACAAGGCTCCAGGTCGCTCTGTGGGCTCTCCGGGTGGTTTTTCCAGGGGGGGCACGATATTCGTTCAGTGGCTCCTCCAGCTAACGACGGACCATTGGACGGCCGGTCGCAAAGAAGTCGAGGTACCTGGACCGAAATGGAACAGCCGAAAGGGGGTGGTACTGCGCTGTAGCTGCAGGTGGTGGGAGGAGGTGGAATGGAGGGTATGGACCCGTATAAACGGCAACCTGGCGTCTTGATGGTGACCTGCAGATCAGGTGGCCCGAGCTCCTGATGCTTCTGCCTTCCAACTTCTGCCGTCCGGTCCCGCCTGCGACTCTGGCACCGGCAGCGGCAGCGGCGTGCATCTTCACGTGAACCTTCCATCGTCTCCCAGCATCTAGCGGCAACTCACAAGCCACCATGATGACGAAAGCCCTCAAGAACACATGCTATTTTTATATCATCAAGACTGGCCCTTATCTCACGACTCCAATACCCATCAAAGCCAAATAAACAACTCCTTGCCCCGGGCAAAGCGCAGATGATGCTATTCCGAGCATCTTCCTTTTCGCTATCAAATACTTTTCAATCCAAAATGTGCTTGTTGTCCGCCCACGACGGTTCTACCCCTCGACAAACCGACTCATAGTCGTCGAGGGCCTGACCTCGCGTATCCAAGTTCGGCGTCGTCCAAAACATGGTCCAATTGCACCCCGAAAGCTTCTCCGTTCCGTTAGATCGCTCAAAATACCACTTGTTGACCGGGTTGTCCTTTCGGCTCCTCCAGCAGACTCCGTTGGGGAAACACCCGCGGACCATGGCATTGAAGACGACGTCTGCGACACCTCCGCTGCCCTGGCTCTTCCTCAGCACCGCAAACTTATCCAGGTACGGCACAAGTCGGCCTTGGTCGTATGCAGCTTGGTCATCTAACCCCTCCGGCTTTTCCCACGTGAGGATTGCTCCGCCCTCGTACTCTCCAGCGATGATGACACCGGCCAGGTTCTCGTTGACTCGATTCAAATAGTCTTCCACGTCGAGCTTCCGACCGAAGGAATCCTCAATCAAGTGCACCAGCCGCGGCAGGTCGATGCAGTTGTCCGTCAGCCTCAGTCGGGGACCACCAGGAACAGGCGGGCGCCACGGTCCTTCCGACGGGTGCGGGAACACTGTGAGGGGCATGCCCCTCTTGAGCAAGGTCGAGACGCTGGATCGCTCAGAGTCGGAGGGTGGCGCATCGAAATATCCATGCGGGACTGGTAGAGACGATGAAAATACCGGCTTATCAGTGAGAAGATTGTGCAGCAAGGGGTTCTTCTTCCGTCGCGTCGTGACCATGTCCCCAAAATCGAATGGCGAGATGGATACCGACGGGCTCGGAGCCAGGTTACGGATATTCGCCGCAGCAGACGGCGTCGTGATGAGTGCCGAGGCCCCAGAGGGTAACATGGCCAGCGCTTCCTTTGCCAAGTTCAAATTGGCAGCGTGGGCTGTCACTGAAGCTCGAGCGCGGCTTTCTTCTGCCAGGGGAGATCCGTCTGGCCCCATCAATTCCTTCATGATGTAGTCGTACTCTTGTTCGATGTTGATGAATCGATGCCAGACCCGACGGCCAGTGGCGGGTATGGCACCGAGGGGATCGAGCAGGATGATTCGTTCGACCTCGGCAATCGGTCTAGGTCGGGCAACATTTGCATCTTCACCGTCGAGCGCAGGCTTGTTGTCGAATTGGAGGTCGGCAAAGTACCGAGTGAGGGCCAGGACAATCTTATTCGAGTCGGTGGGTTGGGCCGGAAGACGGACATCGCGAGCCATTACGGACGGGATGACAGGGATCTGTCCATTGCGAAGAGTTCGCTTGATGAGTCCATGGTCTTCCAACTGGATGTCGGGGGACAGAAAAGAAGGCGCATGTTCCGAGGCGGGAGTCCGTGGAAGAAAGATATCCTTGACCAGCCTGGCGCCTTGTTCCCCGTAAGCGTCGATGGCCTCGCAGAGGCGGAAAACTTGGTCCTGAACCGTTAGGCGACTCTCTTCGGGACCGCAATCAACCACAACGACGCTCAACAAACCGAGCTTTCGAAGTTGCGACAGCGTCTTCCCCACGCCGCGCAAGGTTTCCGTGTCGATTTCCTGAGGCGCGCGGAGCCTGATGATGGCGACATGCAGAGGCTTCTGGGCTTCCGACGGTGACTCTTGGATGTTGCCTTGGAAGAACTTGGGCGCCTCCTTCAAGGATTTGGGGTTCTTGGTGTACTTTTGTAGGTAGCCCTTGGCGTCGCGCTTGGTAGCGGAGACTTCCAGTACGGATACGATGAAGTCCTGCGAAGATATTCATGTTAAATTGGAACAGTGACATGAGCAAAGAAACATACTCGATCAAGGGCTCGTTTCCTAGCACGAGCAGAAGACTCCGTGGACATGCACCGGGCGGGACCGAGACCGGAGCCAGATGGCGAGGTTGAATCGACTTTTTGCAGTTGGGCTTGGGAGGCATATCCCCTTGGACCGAGAGTGCAAAGAACTGAACGGGCACGGTTCTGCGATTGCGATTGACATGTTTTGAGAGTGAAGCAACTTCGGCCGCAGCTCGAGGCCATCTTCCAGCAACGGATGGCAGTCATGACGGCGGCTCAGGTAACCGATGTGAGAAGTTGTATGACGCTCTGCTTGCTGCGGCCAGACAAGATGCAGGTGTCAGCTGGAGGACATTGTCAGGGCAATCAACGACGGCAAAAGGCCAAGGAGGCGAAGATGCAAGAAATGGAGCGAGAGAAAAAGGTTGAGGGGGGTGGGGGTTAAATTGTGTACGTGGTGGTGACGGCACCCGTGAGTCAAAAGCGCGGCCAAAACGCGCGTTAGAGACTTTGGCGAGTGGAGGTGAGAGCTCCCGATGAAGTGCAGGTTTGGCGATAAGGCGATAAGCCCCAGCTTTACCTGCCGATTTCGCCTTTGTGCATGAGAGCGAGTCTGTGGCGGACCAACGGGTCGTTACGGAGAGCAGGGGAAAGAATGGAAATATTCAACACTAGAATGATGCTAGAAGGGAACGGGGGAAGCCGGGGAAATTACGGTTTGTTCCTGACTTTCAGTCGAGCAAGAGCTGCAAGAAGACTCGTAAAGCTTCGGATCGTGTCCCGGACCTCCGATCTTTCGGAGGCAAGTACGGCCCCGAGGTACCTACGACATTGGGTAGCATTGATGACGGTGACTTCCATCATCAGGTTCATTGAAGTTCAATAATGGCAAGAGGTACCTGGGTTGCTCCTGGGCTGCCAACTCAAAACATTACATCAAATTTGCAGTCCACCTCTGCAATTGACAAATATCCGGAATTACGGATACATTTCTCAAAAGTCCACGGAGCTTCTCTCTGACAAACCATCTCCAACGTCGACCACGAACAACCACGTCTGCCCATCAACATACCACTCGAGAACCACAATCGAACTCATACTCCAGCTTCTAGCTCCGTTTCATCGGTGAGGGGGAGAATACGTTACCTCGCACTCCACCATCGCACGCCCTCACCTTACTGTCTGCTTTCTAAGCAACGGCGAAAGCGACCAACATGCTCGCATCTCCGTCACCAATTGTCTATGGCTGTGCCGAATTCCGATCCGGGAATTCCACCCCGCCCGGAGCCAGGTTGCGGATGCCGACGTAGGACCAAGTATATAAGCCAGCCGTCGCAGTTTCGTAGTTCTGAATTCAACGCATACCGCTCAATATATTGACCATCACGACAACAATCCATACTCGCTTACCAGGTTCATCCAAACTCATCACTATCAATCATGGCTCTCAAGGTGTTCTGGATCGGCCTCGGCAACATGGGCAGGGTGAGTGTCATGGACGATGCATCGTCAAACTCAACTCACAACGAGATCAGGGAATGAGCAAGAACATTGCTGAAAAGGGCAATCTCGACTTGCCCCTCCTCGTCTATAACCGCTCCACCAAGCGGACCATCGACTTCAAAAACAGCCTTCCGGAGGGCAAGGTTGAAGTGGTCGAGGACATCGCCGACGGCGTATCCCGCTCCGACGTCATCTTATCGTGCATCGCCAACGACGAGGCCGTCCAGGAGACGTACAAGGCCATCCTCGAGGTCGACATTACCGGCAAGCTGTTCATCGAGAGCTCGACCATCCACCCAGAAACCACCGAGGCCCTCGCCAAGCAAGTCGTGGCCAAGGGCGCTGCCTTTGTCGCCGCGCCCGTCTTCGGCGCCCCCGCCATGGCCGACGCCGGCCAGCTCGTCGGCGTGCTCGCCGGGCCCAAGGAAAGCGTCGCCCGCGCGAAGCCGTGGTTCGTCGGCGTGACGTCCCGCAGCGAGATCGACCTCAGCGACGAGCCCTACAGCAAGGCGCTGACGCTTAAGGTGCTCGGAAACACCTTCATCCTCAACATGGTCGAGCAATTGGCCGAGGCGCACGTCGTGGCCGAGAAGTCCGGTCTGGGCACCGACCCCATCCACAAGTTCGTCGAGGCCATCTTCCCCGGGCCGTACTCGGCGTACAGCACCCGGATGCGCAGCGGGGACTACCATAAGAGGGAGGAGCCGCTATTCGCCGTGGACTTGGCTCGAAAGGATGCCCGTCATGCGTTGAGTTTGGCAGAGGCTGCTGGGGTGCGGCTGCCCAATGTAGAGGCTGCGGATGCCCATTTGGTGATGCTCAAGGAGCACGCTGGGCCTTCTGGGGATATTGCGGGCATCTACGGAGCGGCAAGGAAGGAGGCAGGTCTCAAGTTTGAAAACGACGCCTAAGAGCATGTAAAATAGATGAGGGAGCGGACATTTTCTCACAGGCTCGTAAATCAATTCATTTGCATGGAGTTCTTAGTTGCAATACATTGCCTATCAACTTCATCCGCAAACAAATGAACCTACACTAGATCTCTGCTGTCCCTAGTAAAATTTACATATGGAATAGACGTATCTACCGTGATTTCGCAAATCAATTCATCCGTAATGAGTCCTCAGATGTAATATTCCGTAATTACATCTCGCGTGAACTTCATCTGAACAAAGTAGCTTACCCTGTACCCACCCCATTCCCAGTCAAAAAGTGGTGCCTGGCCACGACGCCTGCTGACTCAGCCCCATACCTTCCAAAGCTTCCATTTACCTGTGATGCAACTCGACCCCTGGTGTTTAAACAGCTTCCCTCCAACCCCGAACTCGCCGCCCATCATCCCCATCGCATCTCTCTCCAACCTCCTGCCGGCCGGGAATCGATCGCTCCCAACGAACAACATAAAACACCTGATCTTCCCTCGAACCGATTCGAATTACATCGCCATGGCCAACGGGTAACGTCTCTCCCTCTGCGAAAGTGTAGCTTCCGCAAGCAGCCGCTGTCGCAGCATCGCAAAGACCAAAGACGCGTCGACTTTTTTACTAACTCGACAATCTCCTCCAGATCCTCCGTCTTCATTGGCCTCGTCATTATCGTCGCCCTGAGCGTGGCGTCGTGGTTCCTCGCGCCAAAGGGTGAAAACCAAGTGTCAGTAAACCAAGGCTCCCACATTTCACCTCTCCCCCGTCGAGCTAACGTTTTGTCTGCAGCCTCTGGCGGTCGTCACTCATCCTCACCATCGCGAGCTGCTACCTCATGTGGGCCATCACGTTCCTCGCCCAGCTGCACCCCTTGATTTCGCCGAGACGAAGCGATTTGCGCGAAGCCTTCCTCGAATAGACGGAGCTGAACAATGGAGGTGGCTTGGATGGACGAGATGGCTTGAAAGGGGAGGATGTGAACAGATGGACTGGCACCGAAAGGGCCGTGGGACACGGGAAGGAAAGACGGATGGCTGTAATCTACATGATTGTTGCTTTTTTGCTCTCACGGGTATCGTGTTATTCGCAACCGGAGTTGGACGCTATTCTATTATTTTGCTGAAACACGCTCGAACGCATCCCTTTATATCCATTCCTGACTCGTTCCCCAAACGTGATGCCCAGTTACCTATCCCACGGCAAGCCGACCAGCCCACTCCTTCGCATATATCAACAACGCCCACAACGCCTTCCCATCGGCGGCCACGTCCCCCCCGCCAATGGAATCCACGTCGCCCAGCCCCGCGACGCCCATGACGGCCCGGCCGACGACCCATCTCGACGCGGCGCCGGCGACGGCCAGCAGGCACGCCACGGGGTACCGGCAGTCGAGCAGGATGCGCAGGGCCTCAACGTTATTGGCCACGACGGCCCAGCCGAGCGAGCGGGCCGCGGCCGGCACGTCGTACTCCCAGACGACCATGAGGATGGGGAAGAGCTTGGTGGACGAGGAGACGAGGAGCGCCGTCGAGACGGAGTTTGGGCGCGGGTAGCGAGGGAGGATGCCGAGGAGGTGGAGGGGCGACCAGAAGGACGAGGTGAGGGCGCGGATGCTGACGTGGAAGGCGACGGTGGAGAGGAAGCAGAAGACGACTGTTGGGGGTGGACTGGTGAGCGGAGGGGCTGCCAATTGGAGAGGGGAGGGGGTTTGGAACGTACGGAAGAAGAGGTACTGCAGCACAATGGGCTGTCGAGCCAGACGGCCGAGGTTGCTCGCGCCTGGTATGGCATCAGGCACCGTCTGCTTCTCGAGTCGCGCCCAGGTCAGGTAGACGTCGAACAGGAGCAATAGAACCCCCAAGCGAATAACAGAGGGCTATCCGAAGCAATCTAATCAGCGACAACCTTGAAGCGCGAGCCATCGAGAGACCTACATCGAAGCGATCGTTATCTCGCATCAACGTGTTGTGCAGTAGATGTCTGTAGACCTAATCCAATTCAACCCAGTCAGCCCAAACAACCCAGCCCTGCTTTTTGCGCAAACTAAAAAAAACAAACCTGCGGCTTGATGAGGACCAGGTCGATAAACAGCACGACAAAGTCATGCTCGACGTACTTGTCGCAAAAACGGCCGCACTTGCGACACACGGTCAAGCGAATGTTGTGTCCGCTGGCCTTGTCGCCCGCGCCCGAGTACTGCGTCCACAGCGTCTTAACCGGGTGCCGGCACTCGATGCAGATGGGCATTATTCTTTTCGCATGAAGCCCTCCTTTCTTCTTTTTTCCACCCGGTGGTAAGTAAATGAAAAGGGCTACTGGTATGGGTATGTTAGTGATCGTGAAATGGTTTGCCGAATCATGGACGCGGCGCAAGCAGCTTTCGGCTCATGTTTTCTGGGTGGGCCGGCCGTTTTGCGTCGTGGACGGGACGAATGACGTGGGGACCTCCTTTTTCTCGTCCGTTATCTTATCGCTTGGCTGCGGCCAACAGTTTCAAAGGCTCATGACTTCAGGCTATGCTCAACACCTTGAACTTATAAGTTGTCAATTATAAATAAGTACAAGCAGTATCAAACTTGGACTCAAACACAAACATGATTAAACAAGGAACCAATATCGAAACATCCCTCATGATAATTGTTTTCATTAGGCATATCGATGCCCTCCTATTTCTATTGTCCAAAAAACGAGGTTAAACAAGACGTCTACAATACTACCCTCCCTGCCTTATACAAACTACTACTGTCAATTCTATGTACCCAAGGTAGGTAGTAGCTGTATGTCATCAATAGCGCAAAGTCCTTCCCAAAAAAACGCCGCGCAGCTTTCAGCCAACATGCAGACGCCCTGATACAAAATCTCAAAAGGCCCCGAGGCGCTCTCGCCAGCAATTAAAACGCCGTCATTCTCAATCCAACTCGGGGCGATCCACGTCTTGTTAGAGAGGATCAATACTCAACAGGTTGCCCCTTTGCCCAAAGCCTCGTCGTGTCGTTGCCATCTTGATCAATCGTCCTTGCCTCCCTTGACGGCTCTGCCTCGTACGGCACCGTCTCCCTCGCTCCGGCCGCTGCCGACCGCACTGACGGACAGGGCTTCCATCAAAGTCGTGGGCGGCACTCCTTGAGTCCTTCCATCCTCGCTGCCCGTATCCGCCAGCTCAATGAGGTCGCCATCGCCACCGGGTTGGCCTCGTAGCCCTCCGAAATTGGTGCTCGGATTCCTAGTAAGAGCGCCCCTGAGCCATGTCTCGACGGCGGCGGCGGCCCGATCCAGACCGCTGCCTTGTTGAGTCGTAGAGTTCACGTCCCGTCCCTCGGCGACGTGGTTTTCGACCAGGCCTCCCGTTTCGGGCTTGAAGCCGAAGTGAGCTGTCTCCGACCCCATGATTGACATGGAAGGGAGGTTGTCAATGTTGAGGCCCGGAATGTGCTTCTTTGTCCACGTGGTGAGTGCGTCTCGGTCTGGCCCAGGAGCTCGTGCATTGGAGCCCATGGATCCTACGCCACCTGGCCGACGCATAAAAGCCGGTAATGACTCTCCGCCTTCGCTGATGGCTCTCCCGGGGCTAGACAGTAGCGAGGCTGAGAATTGGGGTTTGAAGCTGAGAGAACTCGTCCGACGAGAAGTCGTGCCTTCTGCGGACGCCGGTGGGTTGCTGGATAAGTCGGAACTTTGCCGGGGCGTGGAGAATGTCGAGATTGTACGGATGCTCTTCTTTCGTCGAGGAGGGAAATATCCCATGGCGTTCCGTGCTACCCGGCCGATTTCGACAGGTTGTTGGAACGTATCAATCTTGACCCAACGTACGTGTGCCCACGGCTTCTCCTCCTCTTCGGTAGGTTTAGGTTCGGATGAAGTGCCATTGGACCGACTGAAGAAGTCGCCATGGACCTGTTGTTCATCTTCCGGCCCAGGAGTCCGGGCGAGGTGGTCGACTTTGTTGTCGTTGTGCCACGAGGGCGGATCGCACGGCCGGCCTCGGATTTCGCAGGCGTCGACGGGGATGGTGAGCCACTTGCGCATCTGGACGCTATCTCGAGACCAAAGCCCGTTGGCCTTCCTGAAAGCGTCCTCCCTACACTGATACCGCAAAATGAGACCTGCGTACGTGTCGCTGGGTTGGACCTTGTGGACGTAGACGAGGTACTCTTCGGGCGGACGGTCCTCGCGAGGAGCTTCGTCGGAATTTCTGCGCTTATGCCTCCCGGTGACGTCCAGCCCGCCGTTCACGCCGCCGTGGCTCTCCAGAACCCTCGCCCGCTTGGCCGCCTTCAAGGCCTCCTCCCTCTCCGCGCGCGAGCCTGCCGCTACATCGTTCATGGACGGAGTCTCTTCGGGGGGTGCCGGTCCCCAGGCGTCGACAGTCTTCCTCGCCGAGCTGCCGTTCCTCCGCCGGGTCCTGGTCTGAGAAGCGGTTCGGGTGGTGGACTGGGACCTCCTACCCTGAACGGGGCCATCGTCGGCAGCGATGAGAGAGGAAGCGAAGCCCTGTACAGAGGCCCAGCTCTGCGATAACGAGTCATTGAAGAAGTTTGTGAGGTTGTTGCTGCTGGGGTTGCGATTGAGGCCGGGGCCGGAGCGTGTCGAGGGGTGAGGGCTGTTGGAGCGGCTGTTGGCGGGGCTCAAGGCCGAGAGCAGGCCGTAGCCTCTCGTGGGGGTGGACGCATTGCTGCGGCTGCGGGAGTTCCGGTCGTCGACGGCATCGTCGCTATCGAGGGTGCTGAGGAGGCGGCGGTTGCGCGGGCGGACCGAGTTGTTGTTGCTGCTGGAGGAGTGGGAGTTTGAGGGCCGGGACGCAGACGCAGGGGCAAAGGCCGACGAGGACCTGTGCGACAAGGACGTGGTAGAGCGACTCGGGTCGGTCATGATGACCGCCGGGTCGGCGATGGCGACGGAGATGGAAGCTCGCGAGTCGGGCGGCGGCTTTGCATCAGAGCGTGGCTTCGACTCGCGCTGGCGGGAGAGGGGTTTCCGTCAACATGCAACAGGTTGCTGCAACGTATGCGGTATCAAAGGGGCGAGTTTCGACGGAGGAACCAGAACAGTGAGGGAGAGACGGCGCGGGTGCGGGCCGTGGACAGGGGATGGGTGATGAGTAAGACGGAGGTATTGATCCTGGATCGCCTTGGGCGGACTCGGTGGTTTGAAAGAAGAAGCGCCGTTGGAAGGCCCTTTGTTGTTGTTGAGAATTCCTCGGTGTGCTCGTGGGTATGACGATGCTTGGGGAAGTATATTTAGAGTCGTGGTCGTGGTCGTCGGCGTCGGCGAGTTTCCTCACTGCCTCGCAGCAGGCAGGTAACGTAAAGTTAGTCGTCGGGGCGGTTTCGTTTGCGGCGTCGCAAGTGGTTGGTCTGAAAGCGGCCAGGGTGGTACCCAGTGCGTGCAGGCGGTAGTGCACCTTTATTCATGCAGAAGCAGAAATGCCCCAATGCAGGACGCTGCTAATTCGATTTCGGCGGCCCGCCCCTGAGGATGGATTTGTTAGGACGAGGCGACAGTGGTTGGTTGTGTGTGATGACGAGGGGGAGATGCGAAGCTGTGTCCTTTTTTTTTTTTTTTT
>JAMQMW010001467.1:0-25742 GCA_024115155.1 Thelonectria blattea
GAGTCCTCTCTCAACATTCCCCCCCCTCCTCTAACCTTCCAACCCATGCCTCGTCAGCTTTGGGCTTGGACCGATTGGTGCTTGGCGGGCGGCGCGGACGCCAAAGGCACCAGCTTCTTCTTGTCTGGCGGGAAGCGGCAGACGTGGGAAATGAGGATTCTCCCGCTGCCCTTGTCCGTTTGGCTTCTCGCCTGCGATGGGTTGGCATGTTGTTTAACCGGTACTTTGAAGTACACAGATGTCTCGCCGGTGAAGGCTCATACTGAAGGTATCTATTAAACTGGTCTTCTTCCGCGCGTGGCTGAGGCGGTGCTTCAGTTCACATCCTGGTTCGTCAAATCCCCTTTTTTTTTCGGTGGCCTCGACATTTGGTCCAGCCAAGTTTAACTTCTTTGCCGTTATCCTTCATCGTCCAGGATGCTCTTCTTTTCGCCAGGGGGACGCGACGCGTATCCAGGACCCGTATCGCGTTTGTTGAGCCGAACCAAGAACGAGCTTTGAGTGAGTGTTATTTATGAACTGCTTGGTATTCGTATAGATACTGCGTGGTCATTATAAAGAGTGATATCATTTCCACGCCCAAGTATCCGTACGGAGTACGTACTTACTTCGTGCGAGATTTGAGTGCCTGTTATGAAGTATCCGTACTTGGTATAGCTATCCGTACTCCGTAGGCATTATCAAGGCAAGCAGCCGATATCCAAGACCGATATCATTTCCGCTTGGGAGTCATTTGCTCGTGTTCGGACCCAAACGTCCTCACCTATAGTACCTTACTACCCAGGTCCCTTGAGAACGGTCCGTAGGCAGTAGGCATGATAATTCAACCTGATATTCTCGGTATGGTCATCCTTGTGATAGCAGTGCCAGCCTCGGTCAAATAAATCAGCATGTCTTTTTATACTGTAATTTATCCCGTCCCGTCAATATGCTGCTGTGATATAAACCAACACGCCAAATCTACAACCGGCCATCCCATTGCGTCTGCCCTGAATCAAACCCCCAAGCTGTCTTATCCAAATACAAGCCCCATCTATTGATCTCTCCCGTCCCTTCACACTGCGATACCCTCCTCGGACGCCTCGTCTCTTTCAAGGCGTTCCAGCCCCGACCCAACCGCGCCATACACGCGCAGCGGCACCGCAATCTCAAAGCTCTCGCACACGAGGTTTTCCACCGCGACAAGGACCTGTCCTCCCTTGTCGTCTTGCGAGATCTGCTCCAGCAGCGGGTGCATCGCAGGCCGCTCTCCGTTCTCCAGCACCTCGCTGCCCTGGGAAGGCACCACGAATTCGATGCGAATCTTCCAGTCCAGGCTGACCCCGCTGGTCACAAACTCTGGCGTGGCCGTGATGGGAATCGTGGGGTTAAATGTGACACGCCGGGTGTACAGCGTGGCCTCTGATGACGCAGCATGCACTTTGCGCGTGACCCGATGGATGCTCGACTCGGATCGTACTGCGAGCGACGGGTCTACCTTCTCCGACGTCTCGAGCGTGGCGTGTATGGCGTAGCATGGAATGTCGGCGTCGGTAAAATCCACTGCCATGGTCACTACCTCTCCCAACCTGTAGGCTGGTCGTGTGAGCATCACGACGCCTACTCGTTGGCCATTTCGCGCAATCTCGAATCGATTTGGGCTCTGTTGGCCCCCTGATGTGACGTTGCTCCTCATAATGGCAAAATGGATGGCTTCTTGTGTGGTAGATGCCTCCTCAAACGCCGAAGGGCGCCTCGAATTCGTACCGTCCGTTGGTGACAGCAAGATACTGCCGCTCTCGTCTCGCGGCCTCGAGACCAGATCGTCCACGTAGGTTAAAAAGTCATTCATCGTCGGGGGTCGGACGTGTACGCCATTGGTCTTTGGTTCCTTGGATTCGCTCGAAGATTGAGTCTTGACGTGGGCTAAGTCTCGGAGGAGCACGTATGGGTTCATCAAGTCGTGGCCGAGGATCTCGCCGTGGCTATTGACACTGCCAAGTACTCGGAAGGGGACCTCAACAGACCGCACCTGTTGCTCCTTGGCACCCCCGGCTCTTTGCGTGCCAACCACCAGGGTATACGATATCTTGACGGCTTTGCCTCGGTGAGTTGGAGGAAGGCCTTTTGGTAGTCTGAACGAATATTCAAACACGCGGCTCTCTCCCGCGGCCAGCTGCAGGTCCACAAACAAGATGGACTGTGGCGTTGTGAGAAGGGGGATGGATTTTCCGTTGGCAGCTCCTCGCATCTCCTTGATAGTGCTCAACTCTCCGCCTCCGAGGAGATCTCCGATGGAACTGCTGATTCGACCCCAGCCAAACCCGCGCAAGAGGCCGCTGTCGCGTTTGGACGTCTCGACCCCGACCACGCCGCCGCCTTGGCCGCCAACAATGGCCTTCTTCTTCACCTGTTCGAACTGCCCCAGGCTGACGAGGGATCCGTCCAGGGAGAATGAACCTTGCAGCTGAGCATAACCCATCATCAGTGACTCCGGCGCTCTCGGCTGTTGCGGTGGCAGGGCCAAGCTCCGCCTCAATCCCCGCGATCCCCTCGCTGGTGGTTGGGTTACATATTCTGAAACCAGCGTCTCTGACGAGTTGTTGCTCACGGAATAAAACTCCCCGCTGCTGCGTGGCGTTCCCCCCAGCACCCCCGAGCTCGCCAGAATCCGAGCCGCAGGAGCGATTTGTTCGTTGATGAAAGGAAAGGGTTCCTTGGGACGAATTGACAGGTTGGTCGTATCTGTTACTCCAACCCTAGGACTAAGCATCTGGCCATTCTGAGGCCTCGTAATGTTCGGCGGAACTTCAGCCGTGGGTGAAGGAGCGGCGGGGAATCGAAATTCGGGCATCGGGTTCGGTGACGTTCTCGGCGACCCGCGCTGGCTAGCCATGCGTGGGGTATTCGGCACGGTAGGAGGGCGCGACATCCGGCCGAAGCGGTCCGGGGGTGGATATGAGGAATGAAACAAAGGAGAGCTGGATAGTCTGGGGGAGAAGGTTGCTTGCGAGGGTTAGCGTGAGTCTATGACTCGAGCGACGGGGACGTACCAGAATGGGGCGTGGTGGGCGTCTGGTTCTGCGCGCGGGGGATGATCTGTAAACTCGAGGCGCGTCCATGTCCGCGGTTCGGTCGCTGAGGCCGCGCGGGAGGTTCGTTGCGATGGGGGTGGTCGTCAATGGTGCTCGTGGACCCGATGGAGACGATGGAAAGGGACCGCTTGTGGCTGTGGCCCGACGAAGAGACGGGAGGCCGATCGGTCGGGCCGGGCGACGCGGCAGGCCATTGCACCGAGCCCGACCGGCTGTGGGCGCGACTGGACGGCACGCTCAGCGACAGAGCAGAGCGGCGATGGCCTCTCCCCGAGGCTCCCGACAGCGGCGGGGTCAAGCCATGGTTGGACTTGGGCCGCAGCGGCGACGCGAGACGGCTGCGCTCCGAGACGGGCTGCTGCTGCTTCGACTGGCTCGCACTGGATGCGACGTTCTTGAAGGTGATTGTGCACTTGACTTCCTCGCCGGCGAAGACGGTCTGGTCGTGCCAGCGGATGAAGACGCGGATGTTGCTCGATGCGTCGTGCGCCATGGCGGACGGCGCTCAATGACGAGCGCGTGCGATGAAGCGGCGTCTATGCAATGGCGGGTGTAGCATTTCCGGATCAGGTCATTGTCAGAGTCGTGCGCGAGATGGCGAGCAATGGCAGGAGGCGGGCGAGCAGAGGGCGATGGATTAGAGGCGAGGGATGGCAGCTCCGAGATGCAACGTCATGGGCATTGTTGAAAGGAGAGGAGGAGGTTCAAGCTGGCGGCTTGGCAGGGAGTAGGCACGTTGCGTGCACCAATCAACGTCCAGCCACAAACCCCCAGTGGATGCCGCGGCCTTGACCACGCAGCGAGGAATTCTGGTCAATTCGTCGAGACCGACTATGTATTCGTATCTTCGCCAAACCTGGCCACATAACTATTCCCATCTAAACTCAACCTGAATCTCCCATTTCTTCTTCACTTTCCGTTCCAAAGTCTACTTTCATTACCATCGCCCTCCGCTTTCTACAGCTGCGCCGTACACCAGCCGCCCTACACCAGCCCCCATACAACTCAGCCGTGCCGGTATTACTCAGTCTTCGGTGAGATCGATGGCTTCAGTTCCATCCTGAAGCCGCACCATCTTTCGGGGTCGAATAGCCCGGGGGGGCGAGCCACTTTCACGCTTCATGGATCGCCGGTTTTCAGCCTTGACCTATTCCCAAGTCAGTCACCACTGCATAAAATCCACGAGGGAACGAATGCGAATCATACGTGTGTGAGCCTTTCTCGCGCGAGGTTGCGGATTTCTTCTTCTGTTAGACCCTCCAGTCGATCGTCATTACCTGGTGTCGGGGCTGGCGAGGATGAGGGCGATCGAGGAATGATGAGTTGTCGCTGTAGTGCCTCTGGCAGCGGGTCAGTGAATAATGTAATGGTGTCCTGTGTATGGTTCCAGACGTACCATGGGATCGATAGTAGAAGTGAAATGTTCCAGTGGTGACAGCTTCAGTAACGTTGGCCCACGTGGGTTTCTTCACAACATGGCTCAAAGACAAACTCGGAGTCGTCAGCATAATGCTATCATCTTTCAGCCTTCGCGGACCTTCTTACGATGCTCCGTGTGCCAGATCCTTCCCCTTTAGCAGCTTTTCGGGAACATCAATACTTTCCTTCGCAACAATCTTCTTCAGGTGGCCGGGAATCTTCCGGCCATCATACGTACACGCTCCAATAAGAACGGAAATCTTGCCCAGGGATTTTGAGACATGGTGGTCGTAAGCTTCAGCACCATCGTGGCCATCATCTATAGTAATTAATTAGGGCAGGAAAATATTTACGCCAATTCTATGTGGCTATACTCACTCGTCGTAACCGGAACGAACACTAGATGACTTAGGTTGGCGGTCTTTGGATCATCCGAGGCAGTATATGCCCTGGAGATAATATTGGTTTGCGTCGAGCTTCGGACTGCGCAAACGGGCATCATGCTAGCCTTGGGGGAAATGGAAGACCCGTCCATACGGATCTTTGCTCTGAGGTAATTAGAGCCGGGTCTGAGAGAGAATTCCGGAGTCACTGATATCTGGATGGTGAACTGTTCTCCGGCTTTTGACTCGACGTAGCAATGCGAAGTTGGGGTGTCAGAGGCACCAGCAGCAGATTCCGTATCGGGATACTCGACCAGGTTCTCGCCAGCGATCTGGATGTGGACTGACAGCCCCGGGACTTGAGGCAAGACTGCCATGATGGTCGACTCCCGAGCCACACAGGCAAGCTAGGGGTGGGGTTGGTGACAAGAACGGGGGATCGAGGCACACGACGTATGAATGGGGATAAGAGTGAGATGTGAGGAGAATTTGGATGGCGAGCAGATTTGGTTCTTGTGGTGCAAGGTTTGCACTTGCCCGATGATTGTATTGCTTGGTTCATGAGGCAGGCACAAACGATCGTTGGCTCGGTACTCGATACCTGCCGGACTGCCCAATCAGGGCCGGGTATCTTTCGCCGGCGAAAATGTGGGGTCTAGCTACATCTCGAATGGGTGCGGTGGCGCAAGATCTTGACGGACACTAAAGCTGTCGCTCGAATGTGGCATTGCTGGTCTTTGATCATGATGGATTTGCGGTTGGACCTTGGGGAAATTGGGGACTACCCTATATCTGGTGTGAGGCAAGTATTGTTGAGGAATTTTATCATGTCTCTTATCCATTGTGCCTGAGCATCGTAAGAGGTCTCAAAGTAACTGAACCTACGCACGAGATGGAAGGCAACAACTTTCTCACTTGTGGCCACCCCGTCATTTCCTCGCCGTGCGGAACTCGAAGGATGGGAAAGGAGTGCGTGCTTGGGTCGGTATGACACCTATAGAGAAAATATTACCATATCGCGACGCTTCTAGACTTAACATAACCACGAAAGGGCCCAGCATCCTTAGGGAAGGCTGTTTGTCTAAGGCTGCTCTCACGGCTGCTTCCATGGCTGCGATCAAGTTGCCATCACTGATGTTGAATGATCCAAGTTTGCCGTGAATAGGCACTCGTTGCAAAACTTCAGGTTGGGACGATGGTGGCGCCATTGCGGCGGTGCTCTGTCGTTGACAGCACTCAGGAACAACACCAACACTCCGCTGCCGTTATCAAACACTCGCCTCTCCCAAGCCCTCAACAACAGCAGGACAATCGTACACATCAGACCATTGGCGAACAATATGAAACCAACCCGAGAGATTTTCTGTCTCGGCTCGGACGAAGAGATTCTCATCTCATCCAACGGCAACTCCAGCGCCAGCGGATTTGGAAAAACAGCAGATGAGCGCTTTTAGAGCGGCAACGGCGTTTGAACGGCTCACCCGCCACGCCCCCAGGGGGACAAGGCCGCCGAGGTCCCTTGGAATGAAGGGAATCTGGGGGACAGATTCTGGGGATTGGGAGTCCGGGGTCGGCGGTTTCCAGGGGGGGACCCCAAATCCGGGGGAAGCAAAGGGCCTCATCAGCAGTGACGGCTGCGGACGCGCTGCTGCCAGCCAACGACGTTATCCAGCTGAACCAAAGAGTTGCGTCGGCGCGGTGGGAAATCAGTCCACCGAGCCGCCGGATCAAGCAGGGGGACCTTTTTCAGCCCGCCGCTGGGCCAGCTAGTCGGGGATGGGGGGCTAGATGGGCGACACGGACACAGAACGGCTCCGTGACACGGGGGGTGGACGGGGTAGAGTAGGGCCATGTGGCATGCCGAGGGCTGGGCTGGGCTTGTTCACGAATAGAACATTTGCCCCCTTCTCCGGCTTACGTGCATTGGTTCCTGAGGAAGGACGAGGATGAAGCCACGGGTGCCACGGTGCGAGGTGCCACGGCTGTTTGGTCCCCCTTGAGATGGTGTGGGGTACATGTGAAGAGCGTCTGGAGAATGTTTCTGCTCAAGAGGAGAATAGAGTCGTCGGCTGGGAGACTCTTGCCATGATGCAGCGGGGTATCTACGTAACGAGGGACTCGGTCTCCAAGGCGCTCGTCTAGAGTCTTGCCGAATCAGGGCTAGGGAGGTCGCGACTCCAAACCTCAACAAAATGCGGCTCTGGAAACTTTTTGGAGAGGGCGCCTGATCAGGTTCCATACAGCCGTTTCGGCCAGTCGGTGGATCTTGGAGGAGGAGGCGAAGGAGGACGGACGTGGGGTCGCAAAGCGGGCGAAGCAGATGGAGATGGGAGAGAGATTTCGAAGGTCCAATGATGGGATCTCGAGATGGACATGATTGTGCGGAGAGCGGCATGGATGATGGAGATGGGACATGGAGATGGCCTCCATCAGCATCATCATGGGGTGGTTTATCCGTACGGCGCTGCTTCTTGGCCCTTGGGATCCGCTGTCTCCGGCGGGACGGAGACGCAGCGGAGCCGCAATGGACACGGCGAGTCTGCGGGTCCGCGGACCAAGATTCGTGGGACTTGTCCCTTCACGGGGGGTTTTGGGTCGAAGAGGTGGCTCCTCTGGTTCTCTCTGCTTCCTCTTGGCCGGAGAAGCTGGGGGTGGGCGAGGCAAAAATTGGGTCGGAAAGTCACGGGGAGGGGTCGCGCGGACTAGGACGACCGGCGGCAAAACGAAGTCGTTGGAGATGAGAAAGAAGTAGCCGTGTCAGTTTCTGCCAGATGGTGCCAGATTGGGTCTGGGGGAAGGCCGAACGAGGTTGGAGCGCCGGTGCAAGTGCGGGGTCGAAGGTGCTCGCTACCCATTACGCCGAGGGAGGGCCATGAGGAAAAGATTTGGGTGGTACAGAGTGCGTGTCTTTTCCTGTCTGTGGGGGTTTGTACTGCACGAATAGTTAGCATTTTGGTCTCGATCGGCACAAGTAACCGCGAGACCAGACATTGCTGCGCACATTGATGCTCATCAGTGGGAGTAGGTACACTAGCATCCAACCATGTGAGGCTTCGAGACGCGGTTCCGGAGATACCGCGTCGATGCGAGGAGAAGTGCCGTAATCCTTTGTCGAAAGGAGGGGGGAGGGGCGTTAGCAACAAAGTGGTCGGATGATCGACTCGCCATGAGATGAGCTCTCTCGGTCTGAAGGGTCTCTCTCAAGGCAGAAAGAGGAGGAGAGGCATAGCATGATTCGGACTTGCTTGTCCCCTCCCTGTCTAGATCGGATCCGGGGCTCTGCAGCATTTGTCAGGAAGCCATTACTCCACAGGAACACGGCTTGACTCGTTTGAGGAACTCTGGGGGGCCACGGCGACGAGGCTGCTTAGCGCTGGGCCGCTTCTGCTTCTGGGGGGCAACGCTTGTTTCGCTTGTTTTTTTCTTTCTTGGTGTTGTTGTTGTTGTTGTTGTTGTTGTCAGAGCGGCTTCTTCTTCTGACGACTTTCTTCGTTACCCCTCCATCCGTCCCCACTTTTAGCACATGCCCTGCCACGTGATTGGCCACCGCTTGCGGGGAAGTGCCTCACCAAAAACTGCAAGAACGAGACGTCCGCTCCGGGCCGACACTCTTGATTCGCGGAGCCGTCATCTTTCTCGAGGGACATCCCAGACAAGGCACGGAGCGATTTGTGTTGCTGATTTTTGTTGATGCTGCTGCGGTTGCGGTTGCGGATCTCGACTTCTCCAGATACGCACGCCCGGCACGCAGGGTGGCCAGCGCAGGCCTGGAGAAGACAAGGGGAGGGATGGGAAGTGAATGTCCGGGTATCAAGACGAATACTCTAGGGATATTGTCTGTCTGACTAACTGATCTCTGACTGCTTGGCTGTATCAATTGCTCGTAGCAACACAAGTAAGTAACACTCTCACCGGCCCTCTCACCGCATACGTAGTACGTCCTCCCCCTTCACAGAGCCCGGCAGCCGTTGCATTGATCCGCCTGTAGCCTACACCTAATCCGCAACCCTCCATCCCATTCCATGCCTCCTGCGGATGCGCTCCAAACATCCACAGCTCCTCCTTTGCTCCATGACTCCATACCTCCTTACGGATAACCCTCCATACCCCATGCTTCTCCTATGCCCCCCCCTTGTCCCCATACTCTCTTCACACACGAAAGACTAGGGCGCACGTCCTTTGCATCCTGCGTCTTGAACGGGGTTTCGGTACCTTGGGAGGCGAAGGCGGTTGCGGGGAAAAGTGTGGGCGTCCACCCCCTCCCTCCTCAAGTCTCTCACTCTGACACTCCCTCACTCGCTCCCACTCACACTCCCCCGAGCTGTGTGGCCAACTTCCCGTAACCCCGCGTGCATTTTTGAGATTAAATACGCCGCTCCCGTCCCCCTCAATGTTGCTTTTTATCCCTTCAGTTTCATACTCATCTCTCATCCTCTCTTCTCTATAAAGCAGCATTGATTCCCCCTCTCTCGCAAAAGATACCCAATTCCCTCCCACAACCACATCAAACAAAAAAAACCTTCACAATGGCTTTGACTGTTGAGCTCAACACCCCCGTCACTGGTACCTACCAGCAGCCCATCGGCCTGTACGTCCGGATCTCTCTCCATGGCTATTAGACAAGCACTAACCTCCGCAGCTACATCGACGGCAAGTGGGTTGAGGGTGTTGACAAGAAGAAGTTCGAGGTCATCAACCCCTCCACCGAGGAGACCATCACCTCCATCTGCGAGGGTACCGAGAAGGACATCGACCTCGCCGTCCAGGCCGCCCGCAAGGCCTTCGATGGCGTCTGGAAGAAGACCACCCCCAACCAGCGAAGCATCCTGATGCTCAAGCTTGCCGACCTCGCCGAGAAGAACCTCGACCTCCTCGCCGCCGTCGAGTCCCTCGACAACGGAAAGTCCATCACCAACGCCCGTGGTGACGTCGGTGCCGTCGTCGGCTGCATCCGATACTACGGAGGCTGGGCCGACAAGATCGAGGGCAAGACCATCGACATTGAGCCCGGCATGTTCCACTACACCCGCTCCGAGCCCGTGAGTTCCACCCTGCAGTCTATTGTCAAGTGCCGGCGCTAACTCTTCTCAGATCGGTGTCTGCGGTCAGATCATCCCCTGGAACTTCCCCCTTCTCATGCTTGCCTGGAAGATCGGCCCTGCCCTGGCCACCGGCAACACCATTGTCATGAAGACTGCTGAGCAGACCCCTCTCTCCGCCCTCGTCTTCACCAAGCTCATCGAGGAGGCTGGCTTCCCCGCCGGTGTCTTCAACCTCGTCTCCGGATTCGGCCGCGTCGCCGGTGCCGCCCTCTCCGCCCACATGGACGTTGACAAGATTGCCTTCACCGGCTCCACCGTCATCGGCCGCACCATCATGAAGGCCGCCGCCGCCTCCAACCTCAAGAAGGTCACCCTCGAGCTCGGTGGCAAGTCCCCCAACATCGTCTTCGACGACGCCGACATCGAGGAGGCCATCAACTGGGTCAACTTCGGTATCTACTACAACCACGGCCAGTGCTGCTGCGCCGGTACCCGTATCTTTGTCCAGGAGGGCATCTACGACAAGTTCCTCGCCGCCTTCAAGGCCCGCGCCGAGGCCAACAAGGTTGGCGACCCCTTCCTCGAGGAGACCTTCCAGGGTCCCCAGGTCTCTCAGCTCCAGTACGACCGTATCATGAGCTACATCCAGTCCGGCAAGGACGAGGGTGCCACCGTCGTCACCGGTGGTGAGCGTCTCGGCAACAAGGGTTACTTCATCAAGCCCACCATCTTCGCCGATGTCAAGCCCACCATGAAGATCATGCAGGAGGAGATCTTCGGACCCGTCTGCGCCATCTCCAAGTTCAAGACCGAGCAGGAGGTCATGGACTTTGCCCACGACACCAACTACGGTCTCGCCGCCGCCGTCCACACCAAGGACATCAACACTGCCCTCCGTGTCAGCAACAACCTCAAGGCTGGTACCGTCTGGGTCAACTGTAAGTTTCTCTCCCTCTTTTCTCTTCCCTGGACTTGAACGACATGATGTCTAACCTTGAACGCGCAGGCTACAACATGCTTCACCACGCCGTCCCCTTCGGTGGCTTCAAGGAGTCTGGTATCGGCCGCGAGCTCGGAGAGGCCGCTCTGCACAACTACACGCAGAACAAGTCTGTTGGCATCATGCTCCAGCAGTAAGAAACGTCAAATCAAAGCGAAGGAAATGGGAAACGGGAAGCAGCGTTGCTACAGCATGACAATTTGTACATGATTCCACTTAGTTTTGCAGAATTTCTGATGAATAATGCCAGAAACAAGTCAAAGCAATCTTTTGAGTTCCTTGATGCGTGCGTGTAAGTGAAGCCAACTGCCGAATTTGGCCATTGTCGTCGTTCGGCGCTCATGTCGCGGCCCGCGACCCACCAACCTTAATTCTTTAAATAATCCTCGCCAAGCACCTCCCTCGCGACTGGAGGCAGGCGCACCTGTCAGGGGCACCTGCCAGCCTTTTGTTGTTGAGTCCATGAGCTGAATTAGCAACTTGTTCTTTTCCTCCTTCCCCCATTCCACGTTCTGCATTCCGGCCCTTACCAACGCAACGCAACGCAACGCTTCATCATCATTAGGCCTCCCAACACCCAAGACCCCATCACAGACAATCTCAAAGCAACCTCTTCGAGCTCGCGACCGAGTTCAGGTTCTTGGAAGCCTCCGAAGGGGACCGCACGGTGAGACGTACCGGTACGATTTCATCCCGAGTACCAGTGAGAAACCCTCTGTCACGGCCGGCACCTGTGGGAGACGAAGAGTGCCAAGCCCCTCTTCGTCCTTTATGCCATTGATCCCTTGACGAGTGAGCGAAACGTCGATTCTTACCCGACCTTTCACAATGAGGTGCTCACATACCCGAACACAACCTTCGCTGACCTCTGATCGGACCGAAATCACATAAGTCTTAGCCCCGACTCTTGTCTACTACTCCTAGCTAATCCTAACTTTAGCCTTGATCAGAGCCCTCTTATCATCCTATCATCATGCAGCCATAACCCGCCATAACCCCAGCCTACTCCTATCCTCGATCCTAAGCTACTCCTAGCTAATCGGCTCAGAAGACTATCTTGTCACCAAGGTGGACAAGCAAGTGGCGGCTTGGGATCTGCTAATTGAGGCGATCTAGTCTTGGGATACGTTCAATACCATACTAGTCGCATTTGCACAAATGACGAACCGAGTGCCAGACCACATCTTTCAATTGGTAGTCGTGGATGAGGCTGGTCGTCTATCCGAGCCATCAAGTCTTATGTTCCTGGCCAAGTCCCCAACCTCTCCTCACCTCTTCGTCCATGACAGCAGGCAATACCAACCAATTGCTAGTGCACGCGATGACCGGGACTTTTAAGACACTTTAGGGAAGTAAAGAGCCATCAGCCTCTTTCGTCGTGTCGAGAATGCCGGAGGCATGACAGCGACGCTTCGCAGCAATCATCGTGCGCACGGGTATGTGGCCGATTTCGCGTCTAACTCCCTCTACCGTGGCGAACTTAACATCGTGAACCGACGAGCCAGTCAAAACTTACGGCCGCTATGGAGGTATATGGAATAGGCCTTTAGGCCCACGATCCGTTCTCCCTTTTGGTACGTTGACGTAAAGGGAGCACTCAAGCTAAGAACTACCAGTATAGAGTCTCAGCTTAGTAGTACTCATAAGTACTATTCTGATACTTCGTACACATAGCCTCATCTCTAACCTTATCCTTAGACTCGTCCCTCACCTCATCCCTGGAGTGGCCATGGTGGTCATCGGTTCGACTTCGTGTCTCGCAAGAGAGTACAGTCTCCCGAGGTTCATTAATTACATATGAACCAGAATGCCTATAGTGAGGTCACCAACCGGATGTCCGGCGAACGGCAGTCTTTCTTCTTGAAGTGCTTGCAGCATGGACACGATAAGGCAGCTGGAACAAGGCAGATTGAACGGTTCGACTTCGCGTCTTATCAGAGAGCACAGCCATTTGTCAAAGTTCATCGATTTTATCATAAACCAGGATGCTTCGATCGACGTAAACAGCCCAATGTCGCAGGAATGGGACGTATTCTGCCTAAGGCGTTTGCAGCAAGGTCACGATAAGGTTGTTTGCAAGCACCTGCTGAACTTTGGCCATTACCTCTGACAATGCCTACATGCAGATGATCACCCTTTTCGAGAGGGTTATCGCAACGTGGAGCAGCACCCGAGTGATGACAGCTTCAGAAGTCTAACGGCAGAGATGGGCAATCGCAGTGGGAAACGGGTAATGCCCCGCATGGCAGCAAAGAAGATACGACACCAAGACGCGTCCACTGGTGTAGACGACGATACTGCCAAGTTGGGCCAAAAGCTAGCAAGCAGGCCGTTCGTCGGCGATCTTCAGAAAGGTACAGGCAGAGTCGGTACCTTGGAAAAGCATTCACGACTGGCCGGCCTCACTGAAAGGACGATTTCCCTGGCCACTAGGACGACCTCGTCATTGTTGATCTCACGCGCACCGAGGCAGAAGGTTTCTTGTTTGATTTAGAATTTGTCGTTTTGTTGACTTTCGTTCGACCTCATCCTTAACCTCATCCCTAACCACCTTAGACTTATCCCTAACCTTCCTTTCCGCTCGCCCTTCCTCAGCTCACCATGGCTCCAAGTTCCTTACCTGAGCGTTGCCAAAGAAGGTTCATTTCGAAAGCGAATCGGAGAGTGAGATCGATTCAGAAGAGGACGAAGACGATGCAGCGGCTAATTCGGATGATTCGGACGCGTCGGGAAACTGAATGGTCCCCTTCGACCTGGACACGTCGTAAAAAGGTCTGGGGATGGGCGAACTCGCCGACCAACCCTACTCCCATCTGGGGTGGCGGCGCAGTACCGGAAGATGAACGATGTGGCAGCGCATTACACGGTCGCAGTGTGTACGAGTTACCACCAGGTATCGCTTTCGGTCGCCTGCGCGAAACCACCACCTAGTCACCAGAACCATCCTATCGACCAATATACGACGCATTCAGGCGTACGTCCAAGATGGTACGCTTCACTACGACTACTATAGACACCCTCCGCTCCATAGCACTCTCCAGAGCCGACCTCAAAGTCGATCTCGCTCCCTGCAGACCGTTTCGATATATGTGTGCATTGCTAAGCGGGGAATCCGCGTACTACACAGATGCATTGAACTCTCTCGCCGATCAGCGCATTGACAGGGTTGGCGAAGGAAGTCCCGAACTTCACTTCTGCATTGTTGGTGATGGTGTGTTGTGGTTGTTAGAATTGACCAGTTGAAGGAGCGAGTGCCCTTTTGAGGGAAACAACAAAACACACGCGGACAGCCAAGCCTATTCTAGTAATTCGTGGAGCGTGTGGCTGAAAACATTTAGCTGCCTCAGGCTCTCCGGGGGCGGCTCATAACGCAGGTTGCCAGCTTTGTAGATGCTGTATGGACTTTGCGTTGAGAAAGGCTGTGTTTTGGAGACAATCTCGACCGAGACAGGTTTAGATACATAAGGTAGTTGTCTTTATTGCTTTTTCAAGATGCACGTGAAAAGTGAACTCAATGGCGGGTTGGAGGTCTGTTATCTTATCATCACGTGGAGCCGTCGCAGCTTCGTGTCTCTCCTCCTCTCTTGTGATTGGCTGGGAAAGGATTTGACAATTGATCCCAGATGGCTCCGGGGGCGGGCCATGACCAGGTCTCAAGGTTACGACATTAATTAACGAGACCATCACCAGCGCTTTCAACCGTCTCACGAGCATCGTCTATCGCAGTGCCATTCTCTCTGTTCGTCGCCGACTTCGCCTCCGTATCGCGCATCAGAATGGGCCCGGAGATCGACCATCCAACATCCGCTTGATCTCGACATTCGCCAGGCAGCACTGCCCCGAGTCGCCCAAGCAAGCCATTGTTTCCAGCCTCGTCACCCCAAACACGCTTTTTATTTTTACGCGATTCGACATCTGTTGGTCCAGTTGCCTTGTCCGCCTTCTCCGTCTTCTCCGCTCCGCGCCATCCTATCAATCTCCCCCCGAAAGCCAAGACTTTCAACCGACGTCCTGCCTCGCCCGATAGCTTTTTGGCCGACTTGCCGCGCGCAAATTTCATCCGACACCTGCACGTCCGTCCACGACTTGGATAACAACTTCGGGAACCTCCGCGATCACCCAAGAGCAGATTCTTTAACTACGCGACCGATATTTCGATTTCTGTCGCCCTTTATCTCTGCAGCCTCGAGAGTTTCGTCGCTGTCTCACCTTCGGCGCCTCGCCGAGAATAACCTCTGGTTCGCCTTGCCGAATCCCACGAGGCAGGAAGGCAGCAAACCTCAGCGTTGCACATAACCGTCTTAGGCATCGACGCCTCCTTGTCCAAGACCAAAACTCGGCTCTGCCACGTCTCACCAATGTCGACGCCAAACTCGAGAAAACGAAACGCTCCCGGCTCAGCGCCCGTCGTACCCGTCCAGCAACAAATGCAACGACCGTACGCGACAGGAACCGGGACGGGAGACCAGATGATGCGGTGGAATGGCATAGGCGATGGGAATGCCTTTGGCGACGGTACCGGTCACGCTGGCAACTCGTTTGGGCTCGTCCCAGCCCAGCCGCAGTATCCCCAAGCCGTCTCGACCCCTTCCAACTCGCTTGCTCGGCGACAAATGAACCAGGCTCTCGTGCCTACGAACCCGCGAACTGCCTTTGATCCGTCGGCCGACGCCTGGGCGAACTTTGTGGGAGATGAGACGTCGCTACTACCGCAGAACGGTACCGAGTCGATAGCCAGACAAGAAAACCTGGAGATGCTGGAAGAGATGGCGCAAAAAGCCAAGAGGGACGCGCAGTCGAAACGCAAACAGATCCCCCCATTTGTCCAGAAACTAAGCAGGTAAGCTACCATCACGTCGCCATTCTACCTACCCTTACTGACATTCCGATAGCTTTCTGGAGGAGTGCAAGAATGAAGACCTCATTCGATGGTCAGAGAAGGGAGACTCCTTCATCGTTCTAGACGAAGACGAGTTTGCTAAAACGTTGATCCCCGAATTGTTCAAGCACAACAACTATGCTTCTTTCGTGCGACAACTCAACATGTATGGTTTCCACAAAAGAGTTGGTCTTTCAGACAACTCTATGAGGGCGAGTGAGCGAAAGAACAAGAGTCCTAGTGAATACTCCAACCCGTACTTCAGACGAGGGCACCCCAACTTGTTGTGGCTCATCAACAAGCCCAAGAGCGGTAGCAAGGCCAAGAAGGGGGGCAAAAACGCCGATGGCGAAGGCGACAGCGAGGAGGAAGTTGGGCAAGAAGAATCTCTCGGCCAAGGGCTGGGGACGTCCAATGTTCCCTCGGGGAGATCCCTTCCCGCAGCCGAATCCCAGCCATTACCAAAGAAGGAGATGGCACTTATTCGAGAAGAAGTGAACAAGATGCGCGATCAGCAAAAGCTGATCCTCAACACCATCAACCGCCTGCAGCGGACCAACAACGACCTCTACAACCAGGCTGTAATGTTCCAGACCCAGCACGACCGACACCAAAACTCCATCAATGCTATCCTCAACTTCCTGGCCAACGTTTTCAGGAAAACGTTGGAGGACCAGGGCAACTCGCAGAATGTCACAGATATCATCTCGAGCATGATCTCAAGCCAAGGACAGCAGCCCAGCCACGGTAACATCGTGGATCTCGGAGATTTCTTCCAGTCTCAGATGGATCCCACGACGGCGTTTGCGACGCCCCCGAAGAAGACACGCGGACTGCTTCCGCCCATCCCGAACCAGGCCAACCGATCTCAGCCGGCTAGGAACCTGACCGCTAACAGCAGTTCGTACCAGCCGCCTAGCCTGCACAACCCCGAGATGGGCCACGTCACCGAGCTTGTTGAGGGGTCCCCCAGCGACACGACCTCACCGAGCCTCCGTCAAGAGCTAGAGGCGAATCCCCACGAGCAGATGATGAAGATCATCAACGACCACAACGCCACCAACTCTCACGGGCTCGACCTTCCCAAGGCGGCCGAGATGGTGGCCAACACGCCCAACACGCTGAACCACGACCAGAGGAGCAAGCTCGTCAACTTCATGGCGGGCCAAAGCTCCTCCTCGTCGTCGAAGCCCATCCCCGCCACTTCTCACCCTCACATGGACGTTCCCTCGGTACCCACGACGACCGTCTCACCGGTCCCCGTGGAACACAACCCTCCACCATCACTGTCTCCCATCATGCAACCCCCCATGGCCCCTCCGTCCCTCAACCAAATCAACACCAACCAGACAGACCTGGAACAGCTCCGGCGTCTGCAGAGCGAACAAGATGCCAAAATCAGCGAACTCAGCTCGCTGCTCGGACCCCTTAGCCCCAACGGACACATCCCCGGCATCGGCGAGGGAAGCAACGACGCATACTTCGACCCGCCGCCCGTCGACCTCGACCAGTTCTTCGATAGCAACGCCTTTCTCAACGACGGACACTTTGGCGGCGACGGCAACGACTTCAACTTCTCACTCGACGCGGACCCCGGAAACCACACCATATCCAACAATAACTCGCTCAAGCCCGACCCGGACAACTCGGTGGCCGCGCACAACAACAACACGCCGAGTCCCGCGGGTACCGAGGAGATACCCCGGGCGGACCTTGGATACGACGGCAGTCCCCGCGGGAGCAAGCGGCAACGCATGGGCTGAGGTGGGAGTCGCGGGAGAGAACTTACTTGTACGCAGTTTATGAGACGAAGAGGTTACAGGCATAAAAAGTTATCATGGGATTTGGTTGGTTGGTTGGTTGTTATTGGGAACAGAGCGCGTACATTGGGAGGGTAAGAAGGGATTTCTTTCTTGTCCATGATTGCCGGCTTTTTATAGACTATTGAGCATTTGCACGGCTATGATGCCTATTCGAAGAGTTTTGGCGTCGTATCTTTCATGTGCTTCTATGAAACCTTTGAGATGTTCACAGCGAGTGAAGCATGTGGTTTTCGGTGTAATGCAAGTATCGTAACGCCGCGCTCAACCACGTAAATTCTCATGAAATCGACCGATCATAAACCCTCCCTTCCTCCTTTCCATCATCATGCATCCACCTCTTCATCTCCTCAACTAATACGCAACCACCGCAGCCCCCAGACTCACATCATCCACCAGCACATCGGCATGCGCGAACACAACGCCCTCACAAACAAATTCCATGCCCACGACAGGCTTGACCGACGCGATCTAGGCGTCGACCACGCGTCACCGGTTCTCGTAAGCGGGGGCCTCGCGGAAGCGCAGCGTGTCGACGACGACGCCGTCAAGACGGAAGATTATGGCACAAGAGCCGTGGGAGGCCGAAGTGGTGGTGCGCGGCGAGGGCCTACGAGTAGGAGTGGTGCAGTGGTAGACGTTGAAGATATTTCGGTAGCAGAAAGGAGAAGATTTGGGAGAAAGTCGAATCGCTTCGCCATCGATAGACGCTCCCGCTCCTCTTCTCCGTCCAAAGTGCGTAGACTGTCAGGCCCAAATCCAGGGCGACCTGACACAAGTCATGATTGTGGTCAGGGATTTTGCATTGAGGCGGTTGGGACGTGGTTTGTGGGTGATTGAATAATGGAACTCCGCCTGCGTGTCGAAGTCGAATTGGGTTCAGAAACGGGAAGGGAAATTCTCGTGTACTTCCCAGAGTCCATTGGTCGCAATTGTCTGAAGAGTATGGCCGAAGTGTTGTTCGCAGTTTGGCATTGGAGTTTCCATTTTCCGTGTTGAGCATGGCGATAAGTTGCGTTGAGGAGAGTCAGATGCGGGATGGGCTTGAGAAAAGCTGGAGAAGCGCGAGGGCGACAGGGAGAATGCCAACGAGAGCGTGAAGAGGTCTCAAAGAGAAGAGCAAAGAGGAGCTCGAGGGGAAGAGTCGAGGGGGGAGTCGAGTAGAATGTCGAGCGGAGAGTTGAGCGGAGAGTCCGGCAGAATGTCCAGCAGAAAGTCCAGGGAGGAGAGTCAAGGAAAGTTCAGAGACTATCCGAGAGGAGAGGGCGACAAGGTGAGAGAAACAGGCCGATAGACAGGTGAACCGAATACCAATCGCCAAACCAGAAAAGAACCAAGACAGAGACATAGTCTCTGCGGAGAAACCCAAAGATAAATAATAAAGTGCCAGTAAACTGGTCCCATCAAGCAAGTCACACGCAAAGCGTGCACTTCGTACCGACCGGTTGCCGACCGTTTCGCGGAACGCATGTCGCTGAACGAACCAGGGTCACGACTCCCAAAGCTTCGTCAAGTGCCATCTCGCCGGTCTTGATCTGTTCCATCGGTTCTTCTCTGGTAATGGCAAGGGATCATCGCGTCGCAACTCTCGTATCAGCCCGCAAGCGGATTCGCGTGCACCGTCACTTTCTCGATCCGAAAGGGAGCCTTGGGCCTGTTCTTCTTATCCACAGCAACAGCCTCCATCTTCGTCAAAGTAGCGAGCCCCTCATCACCAATGACCTTTCCAAAGACGGTATTAAGCCCGTCAAGATGCGGCGCCTTATCAAAAGCAATGAAGAACTGCGACCCGTTGGTTCCAGGCCCCTTATTCGCCATGGACACGGTACCCCGTCCGCTGTGTCGCAGCGCAGGTCGGATCTCGTCGTCGAACGGCTCGCCCCAGATGCTTCGTCCGCCCTTGGGGTTTTCGGGAGGAGATGGGGTTGCTGGCGCGCCGGTTTGTACCATGAACTTCGGGATGAGGCGGTGGAAGGGCGATTGGTCGTAGTAGCCCGATGCGCAGAGGGCCATGAAGTTCTGGAGAGGTGGGTTAGCAAGCCTGTGATTGATGTCATGTTTGGCAGGAGGTTGGCGTGTACGTACCTCTGCCGTCTTGGGGACGCTCTCGCAGAAGACCTCGACTTTGATGTCGCCTAGCGACGTGTGCAAGGTGACCGACATAGCGAGGGAGATGTGTTTTTTTTTTTCGACAGGCACGTCGTTTTGTTTTGTTGACGGTTCGAACTGTGACGAGCTGTCGAGGAAAGTCGAAATTATGAGCCAATCCGGAGCTGCTAAAACGGAAGGACCCCTCGTTCGTGGCGTTTGTGTGGCGTTTGTCAGCTGGCGCCACAGCTGGTTACACCTTTACTTCAAGTACCTACTAAAGGACTGAATAGAAGAACTTCTGATTAACAACCTTGACTTTATTTTCGTGATTTATTGGTGGGAAGACTTTTGACGAAGCATTGGTACGCCCAGTTTCCATTATCGCTACCGACCGACCGCTTGTGACTCAAAGTGGCAGCTACGCATAGTATGTAGATTCGTCCATCCCTTTTCCAGGCTCAACCTTCAATCCACCTTTACAGCAATACGCCCTCATGAACATGCCAATGCCACAGAGATGAGTCATATTCTCTGAGATGCTTTCAATTTTAACCGCTATAACATGAAGGCATTGTTCGCAATAGATCCCAGCTTGCGAATTACCCAGAGGAAGCAACCCATCCATTCCTACTTTGCACCCCTCCCTCCAAGAGACGCAGCCCTCGCCAACTGAGCATTCCTCGCCTGATCTCGCGCCTGATCCCACGCCCTCCCCGACTTCCCATCCCTCGCGTCCCTCTTTGCCCTCTTCTCCTCCCTCAGCGTCTGCGCCTTCTCGCGCGGGTCGATGACCACCAGCTCCTCCTCGGCCTTCTTGCGGTTCCTCAGGTCCTTACCCAGCTTGTCCGCCGCGAAGCTGAGCGAGTGCGACATCCAGCCCTCGTCGTCGCTCTCGTCCTTTTCTTGCTTGTCCCACGACGTGCAGCTCTGGCAGTTGGCGATGAAGTGCAGGTCACAGAGGTTGGCCTCGTCGTCTCCCCCTTGCGCCTCGATGCTCTGGCCTTCGTCTTGCGGGACGGACACGGCAATGTCCTTTTCTGAGGGTGCCTTTTCGAGCTTTGACTGGAACGCCTTCAACATGCTAAGGGTTTTTTGATCTTGGGTGGCTGTAGAGTTGCTGGCGCCAGGTCTTCGTTTGCGCCCTTTCATGGACGTCTCTGGCATCATTGACTCTATCGCCGACTTCTTTTGTTCCTTCTCTGGCTGCTCCGTGTGAATTGTCCGCCTCATTGAAGCTTTCAGCGCCGCAATCTCCTCGTTTGCTCTTTCGAGTGCCGTTTTCTTTGGTGCTTCAGGCTCTGGCGATGAATCTTCTATCCTCTGAGGCGGGGGACTTGGCTCCTTTTTTGGTCGAGATGTGACTGTCGACGTCTCCTCTTCATTGGGTTCTGGTGACGCGGGCCGATGCCGAGGCTCATCCTTCTTCTTTGTTTTCTTCTTCGGTTCCTTCACCTGTTGCTCTTCCTCCGGGTCTTCCATGACCAATCTGGTGTCAAACTTTGTCTTCTTCAGAACCGGCACATCCTCGTCTCCTTCGTCGTCTCCAAAGCTTAAAAGTTGTTTGCCCGCTTTGCGCTTCTTTTTCTTGTCTTTTGGGGCAGACTTGCTGGGTGCCTGCACAGCGACTCTCGATCGTTTCTTCATGTCGTCAAAAGGGTTGACCAAGATCTCGATCCTCTCAATCTTGACGGGGTAACTGGGTCGTTCCGTAGCCGCGTCGACCTCTGCCTCGCCCATTTTCGCCAAATTATAGATAGTATCGCCAGCGCCGGCGATTCGCCCAAAGAGGGTGTTCTTGCCATTCAACTCGTCGGCCTTGTCGAGCGTGAAGAAGAACTGGCTGCCGTTCGTGTCGGGTCGGGATTCGTTGGCCATGCCCAGCAGGCCGCGGCGGTTAAACTTGAGTCGCGAGTGGAATTCATCCTTGAAGTTGATGCCCGTCGGCCCTGCATTCTTTCCCGTGCGCTGGTCCATGGGCCACGGATCCAAGTCGTCGCTGAAGGCGCCTCCATCGTAGATGGACTCGCCGCCGTTGCCGGTGCCAGTGGGGTCGCCTCCCTGTAGAATGAAGCCCGATACTAGTCGATGGAAGATTGTGTTGTCGTAGTAGCCATCGAGGGCTAATTGGAGAAAGTTTCGACATGTCAACGGCGTCTGTTTTGCGAAGAGTTCGACCGAGAGCTCGCCTCGCGTGGTGTGTAGAATGGCGGATGCCGTCGGCTGAGGTTCGAGATTGTAGATCGCGGACATGGTGATATTTTGGAGCCGTAATTTCAATGCGCGCCGGTTCGATGTGAAGGCACAGGCGCGTAGCGCTCGTCAAGAGATTGATTGATGATGGAGTGGAAGCGCAAGTCAACCAAAGCTTTGATGGCGCCTAGAGCAGGCCTTATCGATAAGGTCTCCCGCCCAACGCGGATGATATAAAGACAGAGTATTTACATGACATATTCGTAGGACCCATAGCATCAGCATGATAGAAGTAAATCTCATTGCGTCTGGGAATAGAGTATTTCCTAATACTCGCCATTTTTACGTCAATAGTATTCTGGTGATGCGCCTGAGTCTCAGCCGTACCACAAGCATTTCCTCAGGCTCAACCACCTATCCACCACCTGTCTAAGTGGCCATCACCATAGCTTTGTCTTGTTCTTTATTTCACGCCGTGAATTATCCTAGTTATGTTCAGAGATGGTTATTTCTTTCATTTCCCCTTCTCTAAAAGACTCTTGTCCGCCTGAACATGTCCAGTAGAAACAATGCCTTAACGAAACAATGAATCTCATTAATGCACCTACCAGAACAGTCAAGAGAACAGCACTTCTTCTCAGTCAATCCAGTGAACACCAAACAAGCAAAAGTCGTATATATATCCCAAAATGAATCTCAATTTACAATCCTCACAGCCAGTGCCTGGCCCAGCTCGCTCCTCACCCCCTTCATCCCACCCACGAGAACACTCCTATTCAACATGGCTGTGCTCAGAGTAAGTGTTCCCATCGGGGAAGCAGATGAGCAGCGAACGCACATCCAGGTGCACATTTCCTCGGTCGAGGAGTGGAACACGAATCTTCGCGTCAAGGCCCAACTGAGGAAACCCCCTCGCGAGAAGAAGCCGACGGTTCTGACTGGAGACAACGACAGTCGGATCCGTCGACTCGCCCTCGTAGACAGACAGGCTCAAAATAGAGCCGGGTTTTCCGAACGGGACGGGCTGCCGTCTCGCAGGAGATCCTTGCTCCCCCGACCCGTGTCCCAGACTGAGACCTCGTCGGAAGAGCAGATTGTCAAGAACCGCGAGACAGCCCTGCAGATCCTCGAGGGTTCCATAGAGCCTGTTCCGAACCGAAACTACACGGGCGACCTCGCGAGGTCCTTCAGAATGATCGAGCGCCAGGAGGAAATCGAGAACCTCAAAACAGAAGACGCGCGCAACCACG
Organism: Thelonectria blattea; assembly: GCA_024115155.1. Classification (NCBI taxonomy): domain Eukaryota; kingdom Fungi; phylum Ascomycota; class Sordariomycetes; order Hypocreales; family Nectriaceae; genus Thelonectria; species Thelonectria blattea. The sequence continues at coordinate 23,149 of JAMQMW010001467.1, forward strand.
CCCGCAGCGTGCTGAAGCAGGCCCTCCACGGTCCGGCGCCCCTGTACCGCGGCTGGAAGTTCATCCGGGCCCTCATCCTCAGCGAGCTCGACGAGGAGCAGGCCCGGAGCTTCCCTGCCTACGCCGAGGCCCAGCGGGCGTATCTGCTAAAGGTCGAGCAAATCAACGGCCAGGAACGCGTCGTGCACTTTCGCAACCTCGACGCGTGCCCCATTCCGGAGCTCATCAGGCTCATGAAGACGCTGGAAGAGAGGGATTGGCGGGATGTGGTTTGGGTGGCCAGCACTCGCGAAGGGCCGCCCAGGACGCTGAGTATGGTGGATGAGGGGGTTCAGGAGTTGAAATGGGGGATGGCGAGTGGGATTAAAGAGATTAAAGCATGATTCAGTTTCGATAGGCTGTGACTAATACAAATCTTTCTTTTGTCCCAATTTTGCGCTCCTTGCTTTACTGTAGAAGCTCGTTGGTAAACTAGACACCACGCCGGCAACTTTGGGCGACGTGTCACTCATCTTCTGCTAGATTCGTAGTCATTCCAATCTCATCTATCTCTCAATGTAGGGAGAAGCCTGTAGTAGGGGTCGGAAGAGCAGTCGCTTGTGGCAATGCGATTATGTCTGCCTTCTTTTGTCATGAGACGTTATCTTGATAGAGCGTCGAGAGGAGGGATGGCAGGAGAACAGAAGGTTCAGCGTCTTGGGGATATGAGAAACAATAAGAGCCCCGAGATATTACGCGCGTGTTCAAGTCAAACAACTGTCGTGCGGGGAGAGAAGCCCGTTCTGTGTCGGGTGCTTTGCGTTGGGTGCTCTGGTTGTGAATGTGTTGGTACTGGGCTGTTGGACCATGTATCTCCACGATATCCAAGAGATAAATAGGTTATTAGGACCCCCGTCAAACTACCTAAGATGCCTCTAGTTCCCTGGGGTTTACTCAACCACGATCCTATCTGTATGTGTATAGTCCTATGCCATCCCATCCGTCAACTCTCCGCAGTTCCAGGTTGTCTTGCCCAGATGCCATCGGTCGGACCTTTCCAGATCGAACTTAATACCCCCTACTACGCTTTCGAGATATGCCGAGTATCGTGTCTAGAATGACGCCAAATATGTCGGCAATCGGCTATCCCAGGTTCGTCGTGCGCTCGCCGTATGTCACTCTGTCGACCTAGGGAGTCGGCTGTCAATTCTTGAGGTGATAATCGATGGACTTGAGGAGATAACTCCTAATACTTGAGGTGATCATCAATTGACTAAGGGAGGTAACTCTCAGTATAACGGGTAGACCTAAAAATCCCTCATGCTTCCATGGGCGCGATATGTTGTTGTCCACAGTCCCGGCTGGGGATATCCGCTTTTGAGTCTATTTGTACGGGAGGCAGCAGAGAGAAATTCAAAGACAAGCTTATTTTCTTGCCTAAATCAAGCATCTAGCCAAATACGTGGTTGACAGAGTACTTAGGTATACGTAGTAGTCTTGGCTATGGGAAGATACGATAGTTCCATCTCCCAAGTCCTCCCTCATTCACCCTCGAGTCACTACAGCACTGCCCTTTCACACCCCTTTATCAAAAATGTAAACCCCCAGTTCTCAGCCCTCAATCTCTCCCAAATACCCCAAAATTTATCTATCCCGCAACACGGAGTAACTCGTTATTTGTTCCTGCAGCACATTATCCCCAACCAAAGACAATAAAAGTTCGTATTAGTACTCCGTAAATACCCTCACTTCCCAAACAAGCTACCCTGCACACGGCACAATCCGACCTCCAATACCAACCCATCTTCCAGAATATCTTCACCCCAAACACCCGCATTTCACAACTCCCGCTCTTCCATTCCATCACAACATCACCCCGTTTGCAACCCATGTCCCTGGTAATGGGTGTTTCGGGGAACCCTCCCCGAGGAATGCATCCATATGCCACGTTGGCAAAAGTGTCATTTCCTTTTCGGATCCCCCCTCTCTCATCCTGTTCATCCCATGAGAAGCGAAAAGCCCATTATGAACAATGCTTCTTCTCCTTCTCTCTCTATCCATGCTTCGTATTTTGCTTCTTTTTACTCCACCCCCAGCATAACGGAACAAATTTATTACGCACGAGCCCTTCCTCGGACATTCATCAAACGAAATCTCGAGGTTATTCAGGGCGGAAAAGACACCAACTGCACCATCACCCAATAACAGCCACACATTATCACCCAAGCTCCCAAGGGCGAACAAAAACCCCAAAGCAAAGGTAAGGTGTAAAATTACCAACCCGTTCCCTTGCATCAAGCAACCCTCACACCACGACCCCCAACAGCAGTAGCTCAGGGGGACCCCCCCGAAATGAGTGCCAAACAGCGAACATCGAATACCCTTTAACCCAATCCCCGTCCGATCAACGGGCCAGATCTGACCCCCCCCTCGGGCGGTGAACTCCCTACTCGTGCCTTAGCGGGCAACGTCTCCACGTCGTGTGGCTGGCTGGGCTGGAGAGTTGAGTGGGCGAGTTGGTTGAAAGTGGTTTGCTTATGCTTTGCTTTCGCAGCGCGTCGACCGAGATTGCGCTCTCGGCTCTTTTTTTCCCCCATTTCCCCCCCCCCCCCCCC
>JAMQMW010001468.1:16720-35067 GCA_024115155.1 Thelonectria blattea
CACCGGCCTGCGGAGAAGGGCTAAAAGGAGAACATCACCAAACATGGACGAGCTGCAGCAGCAGCATCACGACGCGAAGCCGGCCGCCCGTAATCATCATCGCGTGGCTCGGGAGAGGCCGAGGAGGCGCCTGCAGACGGCTTGCTACCAGTGCCGGGTGCAGAAGATTCGCTGCGTGCGCCTCAACGACCAGAGACGATGTGTCAACTGCAACATGGGCGATAAGCCCTGCACCCTCATGTCCAATAGCGGGTCGTTGTGAGTTCCATTCACCCATTCCATCGCCATATATCATGTACTCCGTACCTCGTGTACCTGTCGGCTAACGCGCCCCCTTGTTCAGCCGCCCTCCATCCTATCCTCCGACGGTGCAGGAATCCGTCAGCCAAGCTGCAGTCAGCGAGGCACCTCCTAGTCAAGCACCCGTTGGCCACCGCCGTAGCTTGGGTCCGGCCAAGACGTATGGCCTCGAGCCCGCGTCTAACACGGCGCTCGAGGAGCTGGTCCAGAGCCCTCGAGGACTGACCGACGACCATTTCAACCAGCTCATCCTCGAAGCCCTGAGTCCGTCCCAGGCTCCCGGTTCTCCTTCGACGACGGACCAGACCGATGAGGGAGACTTGCTTCCCCACGTCGCCTCGATGCATCCCCGAGATGTCAAGTTCCTCAACTATCAGGGCTGCTTCACCATTCCCGATCAGCAGGCCCTGGAGCTCTTTTATCGACAGTACTTTCTGCACATCCATCCTCTCTTTCCCATCATCGATGAGGTCCACTTCTGGGAGCTACATCGATCATATTCCTCGGCAGACTTGATCCTCGGCGGACAGCTGTCTCTTCTCTTATTGTATGGAATTCTGTATACATCAGCGAGTGTAAGTGCATCTCACCGCGCGGCGTGGCATTTCAGATCTGACTGTCGCAGTATGTCCCGACAAGTCTCATTCAAGGACTTGGCTTCCACAACATCCACCAGGCAAAAGGCGTCTTCCATACTCGAGCAAAGGTATGCCCTTCGGCTTGATGTCCTGCGTGCAATGCTAAGTCCCGTAGCTGTTGTACGAGTCCGGCTTTGAGCGATCCGCCATAGCCATCTCACAAGCCGCCCTCCTCCTCTCACATTGCTATCTCACCCAACCTCCCCAGACGCTCAACAACATGGCTCCCATGTGGCTCGCCATTGCCGTCCAGAACGCGAAGCAAGCGGGAGCTCCGGAATACAACACAGTGCCTCTCGCGGCCCAGCCGAACACGCCGGAGAACAACAGACACCGACAGACTCTGAAGCGCCTCTGGTGGACGTGCATCATTCGAGATCGGATCATGCCGTTGGCGGCGAGGCAGGCGGTGCGGATCACGCGGTCCGTCTTCGACTTTGAGAGCAATCCGCCTCTCAGCGCGTCCGACTTTGCCCAGGAGATTGAGAGCTCGCCGACGTACGACCGCAATGCCAAGTTCAGCCTCGTCATTGTGTTGGAGAAGCTCGTCGAGCTGTGCGTCATACTGACGGACGTGCTAGCCGTCGACTACACGCCCGGAAAGGATGGTGTCCACACAGCGATACAGCAGGCCGGGCAAGCGAGTCGCATCCGGGACTGCCGGGCGGCCATGCAGGCGTGGTATAAGTCGTTCATGAGCCTGCAATTGCACAACCGCGTGAAGCCCGTAAGTCCGGCTGAGTTGAATGGCTCCTCGGATGGGTTCGTCGTTCTGTTTGCCAACGTGGTGGCCATGTACTACCAGTGAGTCTTCACGGCCAATTCAATTGACCGTTGCTGACAGCTCTAGCTCCGCGAATGTCGCTCTCTGCCATCAGGAGATGCTCATCTTTGGGCCTTGCTCTCCTTCTGTAGGTTTGGACTCGACACCGACCGAAGATGCCCTCAATCGGGAGCAGGTGCAGATTGCGACGGCCGAGATGGTACAATGCCTGACGAACCTGACACGGTTACGGCTGGCACATCTATTGCCACTGAGTGTGTAAGTAAGGTAGTCTCCCATTAAAGTCTATGCTAACGACTTAGGGTCGGCGTTTCGATGCTCCCTCTTGCCCTCCAGATTGTCGACCTCAAACTCCTATCATCAAGCGGGCAACATTCAGAACGCGATCCGCAAACAGCCCTCTTGAAACAGAGACAAACCCGCTTCATAGGCGTCATCGAAGCAATGCAAATGTGTCGCCCTCGCTTCCCGGCCGTCGACTGGGTGCTCACGTGCATCCGCATCAGCGTCGAGTCCTTCTATCGTCTGCTCTTCTCCAACGCCAGCGCCTGGAACATGAACAATCGCCTCCTGCCGTCTTCAAAGAGCTGGACCGACATCCTCCAGCAGCAGCCAAACTTTTATCTCTCCCTGGCGACGCTCATGGACTTTAGCCTGAGCAACGGCCGGTTGCCGGGGGCGAGTGATCTACCCACGCGGCTCAAGACGATGGAGTGTCCGAAGCAGATTGGGTCTAATACGTTTCACTATGGCGTCTTGCCAGAGTCGTTCAGCCTCGGCGACATTGACATATTGACGCGGGTGCAAGTGCACTTTGACAACCTATACAACCGCCCAGACGGGCCGATGGACATATCGGAGACTCAGTCGGAAGAAACCACGCCGAGGGTTGTCGAGATGGAGGATTCTCCCGAGGGAGATGATGACGGCGACTACACGATGCATTCAACACCGACAGCCCAGAGCTTAGCGCCTCAGAGAGAGCAGCCGACCGAAGCACAGGAGCCTGACACAGAAGCTGAGCACGAGGCATATCTGTTTGGCAAGTGGATAGACGAGGTTGCCATTTTTTAAGAATTACAATTACGTGTACGATATTAGACGAGGTTCGATTCGTTGTACAGCAGATGTTATGATTTGATTGGGTTATTAGTACATATTACAGATGACTCCTTATCCTACACTCGACGAAGCAGGCCTGGGCGTGACTCAAACGGCGACGTTTCCTTGCAAATCTTATATGTCGAAGAACGGCAGCCATCTGGCCTGAATTAGTGCACAATCACACCATACACGCCTTCTTCGCCTTAATTAGGGCCATGTATCAAAGCATGATACCGACGTGCGGGGTAAAGTGACGCGGTGAACTGAGTATTATTTCGCCCTGGTTTTTTCTTTTTTCTTACGGACGGGAAGCGAGTCTTCTTCTTTCTGGTGGAAAAAGCATACCGATTGTCTTACTTGTTCATCCCAAGCTTCTCTTGGGCGTGTTCTTGGCTGAGCATCTTTGCTCCGCCGCCGCGCGTCTCGCCTTCCATCTCGCCGGATTTGGTCTCTGTTGGGTGTCAGTCGAGGCCCAATATTGATATGTTGGGGATAATATAGAGGGTTGATATAGAGGGTCTTTGGACGTACGCAGGTCTTGCTTCGAGTACGAGTCTCGTCGGTCCCTAGGGGCGCTGCTGCGCTGCTCCTTGTCTTGGCCTACGGGGGCGTGGGGGGTGGATGTTTCGGCTGCGAGTTGAGGGTCCATGTTGAGAGATCTTTGTTGTTGAAACGTTTGATGATGGTATTAGTAGGTTGGTATTTCAGATCATTGATCGTCGACTGAGAGGAGATGGAGATCAAGAGTCGAGGAACGGGAAACCAAACCCGGGAGCAACCTGGGCTTTTGACTGAGGAGTCGCCCAGAACGTGCGTCACTTCTCCTCCATGGCTTGATCACGCTTCGTAGGGTTCGAGGACCATGTCATGGTTATGTCATCGCGGCCACGTGCTTCGCGGGGAAGGACTAAGGTGAGAGTATGACGATGGAGGCGTGCGTGTTGGGCAAGAAGTGAGGGGTTGATACTTTTAGTAACCAAGCAGAAGTGAAAAATTGTCAAGATGCATATAAGGGGTTCATCTTACAAGAGGCATTGTTCTTCCATTTGGCGATAACAAATTAACAATAGGTAGTAGCATTAATTTTGACTGTTGAATCAATGACTACTAATCTGCTGGTACGCAGTTGCAATTGCCCGTTCCCGAATTCGACAGAGATGAAGATATAAAGACAACTAGCACCGCAACGTATTCAGCTGTCGACGCGAAGATCTCTGGTCTTCTTGCGTTTGTCAGAACCTTGATGCTATATGCAAAGAAAACTATGAACATGGAAATGACACACAGCTGCGCATTCTCCCGATCTAAAAAGTGCAACGAGCCTATAGCTTTGACGAAGGGGATTGCAGCAACAATTGTGTTGATGATGATGCCGACTGCCCAGGCGACGTGGTCGTCTCTGATGTATTTACCCCTCGAGCGCTGCGATTTGGTTCTGACGCAGCAAGACTTCCTCTGTCCGATTGCTTTAGCAACTGATGTATTCCAAATACTGAAGTATATCCTCACGCTATTCCTTCAAAACCTCCCTAGGTTCCTCAGCTATCCTCATGCGAACATGCTCAGGACCTTCCTCGTCCCCTTTAGCCAGGTCTTCGAACGCTTCCCAGGTTCGGATAGAATGAAGTGTCTCCGTCTTGCGGCTATTGGCAGCCAGCTAATCCGCCTAGTCCAGTTTGAACTCGAGGTACGCGAGTCTGCTCTCGAGACGGAGGGGTTTCGCGCGCTGAGCTTGTCCAATTTGCGAAAGATGAAGGCTTCGTTGTATGGATTGATGGTTATCTTGCAGGCCAGAGCGGGGTATCCTTTTTTTTTTCGACCGCGATTTCAATGTCCATTTGATGGCGGTGAGATGGAAATTGTGAAATTTCAGAAATTGATTTTCGGGAGCTTGAATGCTTCATCTTGCGCGAGTTTGTAGCTTGCTTAACAGAGCCCAAGGCGATGGCATTGCACCAGATCATAATGGCGAGAGACGCATATGGACAGAAGACAATAACTTCAGGCGGGGTCTATCGGCCGCTTTCTTTCTGGAAACTGCTCCCGCAGAACCCTGCCTGGCTGAGCACACCAATCACTTTGCGGTGATAGGTAGCGTTGAGAGTTAAGGCTCAGGGAGCAATTTGGTTTCTGACTCTGGTGAGTCTGGTCTGAGGCGAACACAAGTCTCGGGGGTTTTTTGCCAATTATAGTCCATTAGATGGAAGATTAACCGTCGATCAACTTATTAGCTGATGGGAGGCTGGTACTATTATTATTTATTCGCTATGCACTGTTGAGCAGCGTAGTGAGCCCTTTAGTAAATAATAGCATGACGCACAACTTGTCAACCGCTTGAGCAACAGTCAATTGAATTCATTTCCCAACTGTCAAATAAGTGATAGGTTACATAGGCCCGGGCTAGTTCATTCCAATGACACAAGAATCGAAACCATAGGATCGACGCCTTCCAGAGACCTCAGCTAAAGTAGTACGTGGGAACGAGCCCTAGGTGTCGAAGCTTGGAACTATTCACCCCGATACCCTAACTAGCCTGCTCTGGGGAAAAGTATTAGCAAAGTCTACCGCGCCCACACCCCATGAAGGAAACTTACGGATAGCCCAGCTGACCTCAGCGTTATCACCACCACCACCGCTGCGGACCGCAACGTACCCAGCCGGCACCTCCTCGCTGTAGCTGTTCGAGCCGTTGTACGGGTTGTCAAAGTCGAGCCTGAAGGTTCCGACGGAGCTGGAATAGCTGACGAAGCCCTGGTCGCCCGTCATGAACCCATCCGATTCAGCCTGGAAGATAACGGTGCTGCCCGAAGAGATGACGCCGGGCGGACCCATGTCCGAGGTCCAGGTGCCGTGGGCGAGGCCTTCCCTCTTGATGACGAGGTCTTCAGACGTCTGGTTGATGACTTTGACTAGGGTAGAGCGAGTGGGAGACATAATGGGTTTCGTTGAGCTGAGAGTATTTTGGATGCTTGAATGCGTCTGATGGATGACTGCTGAAGGCGGTTGGTCTGTACATGGCGAGATATATGTCGGTCTTAAATAATCTTTCTTCCGGACTTGATGCTCCTCGTTGCTACATAGTTATGCTTTAGGATTCCATTTTCGGTTCACATTGATTCCTTTTGGAATGTCCCTCGTGGCTCGCATTCCTGAGGCGTCGACTAAAACCACGACAGAACCCGCACAGAGTGCTACCTGACCGGAACCGAATTGAAGTTGAGAATACGGATTACCCATGGCTCTTTCGCCTAATTGGCGTAGGGCCCTTCAAATATGTGCTGTAAGAGCCCGTTAGGTACGCTTATCGCCGTTTTCAATCAACCAGACAACCACGAAGTCCTGGCTTGTCCCGCATCATGTTGCGGCACCCCCAGCCAGCCACCAACATACCGTCTGATTCAAGGTTTGTTTCGGCCAGCCACAGTTCCGAGTCTTTGCTTATACGGAGAATATTCCAACTGCTGGGACAATTTGCCCCGGGGCCTTCTTAGAGAGCGGTGCATGGCGACGAGGAGCATTATAGACTTTCCTCAAGATTGTACTCCGTACATCACGACTTTTGCCATCATCCCAGGCATGACACAATGCTGCTGTATGTAGCCTCGAGGCCCCTGAAACCTGGAGCTGGCCTCTTCGCAACACGACTTTTTGTCTGGTCCCCTCGCCAGATAGGCTGACAGAACCGAAGGCGGCCAATTACTGCGGTAATAACAGGCTAGAACATGTTGGCGGCATGTAATCTGTTCGCATCAACGCGTACCCCTAAAATACCGTTTGTTTTGACTCCAGTCGCCACGATGACCGTCTGGCGTCCATCATCCTCGGTTCCGCCTCTGATTGTCGACTATATACATAGCTGGGGTCCGAATTGAGACCACCCTTCTGGCACTTTACAGCAAACATCCTGGAGTCAATCTGCCGTTTGCTCCCGTGTTGATGAGATTTCTGGTCTTGACAGGAGTCGCGGGAAAGGTAACGGTCGAAATTGGAACCATAACCTCATCGCCTGGCTCCGCGGAGAGAAAAAGAGGCGACTTGTTTACTCTAGCCTCTAGGTAATGCAGTCCTAGGACTCCTGCTTGGGAGTAACAACATGAATCTGACTGGACACTGTGGAGGAACGGTACATAGGTATGGTACCTCGAGAAGCTCAGAGATGGGTCGTTGACCGTTCTGACGCGCAAGTGTCGAGATGTATGAGATTAATATGTATGGGAGTGAGATGCGATGGCTGATGGCTTCCATGTGAAATTGCCAATTGGGAAGGTGTTGCCGGCTGGAGACTGGAGAATACCGAGGACACAATTCGCCTCGGGCATGTAGAGATGGTAGCTACAAGACATGAATGATAGGTTAGAGCAGTGACCGGGAAGATATATCAACTTTGACAGGGCCAATAGTAAACTTCTAGTTGGCACATGAACTTGGCAGAGCCATGGTTAATAGATCAAGGGTCTTGTGAAGGATAATTGACATAATGACTCTGGCGCTTACTCAGGCTCACAGAGAACAGAGTTTCCATGTTGCAGTCCCACGTTCCCCAGAGTTCTTGGTATTTAAAACGTCGGGGTCTTTTCAGAATCGTGTAGATGGAAACCACGCTTCTCAATTGGGCTATTGACAATTACGAGGATATCTGGGAGGGTACAAACCATGCGGACAACCCTAGTTGGCAAGCAAGAACATCAACGGCAGATTCGACCTGATGTTAATTGAGAAGTACTCAAAGCACCGTGGCATAAGCCCAGTAAATGATGCCTCCTGAGTGATTCGGAATGATTGCATCTTGTCGAGGACACAATGATGCTATTCCGCTGTCCGAATATCAACAATTGGATGGCTTCCATAGCTCAGTTGGTTAGAGCTTCGTACTAATACTCACTTCTGTGTTAGTGTTGGTAATGCGAAGGTCGCAGGTTCAAGCCCTGCTGGGAGCAAAATGTCTCACCATGCCTCCAGGTTTTCTTTTGTTTTTTTTTCATCCTATTTTTGCGTGATGAACCTCCGAATTCCTTGGTAGGATGATTATGGGTTTTGATTTGGACTGACTGACGTGGGTGATATCTGCCGCGCAGCTATTCGTATCCCTCTATGTATAGGTGCGTTAGTTGAAGCCTTCGGGAAGCTCGGAACGTCGCGACAAGGGGAAAGAGCGGGGTTATTCGAGCCGGGACTCCGGGAGGTTAAATAAGCTTGAATTGAACGCTGTTGACAGTTTGATGACTCGACTCGATAGGCAAGGAAGATGAAGACATGGAGAACAACAAACGACATAAACAATACGGTTATCTCGGCCCCTCGGGCTATAATTATATCTCGGGATCATCGGCAGCCAAACACAGATCAAAGAGAGAAGAAATATTGGTTTCACATCCTCCCCAACATGGACCTTCCCTGCACGTGCACCTCGCATTCCTTCGCCAACAACTCAGCTGAAAAAGCGCCAGACCGGTCCAGACCGCATCAGCCAGTCAGCCTAGGCTGAATGCCCAACGCAGCAAAGCAAACACATCGACCAGAGAGGGGAGCAATTAAAAACCCGCCCTCCGTTTCGAAAAAAGGTGGCTTGGTCTTGGGACACTTGCACGAGACGGGACCAATCTTTGTCTCTACGATCCCCTCATCCCGCTTTCGTTCCCCCAGACTATCGGACTGGCTGCACATTCGTCATGAAGAAACTCGTTCGGAACCTCGTCGACGAAGCCGTCGGCGTGGCCAATTCGCTGGCGAACCCGCAGCAGAGGTACTCGAATCAGCCGCCTCCTCCCGGGTCTCAGCAGTACGGGTATCCCCAGCAGCAACAACAACAACAACAACAGCAGGCGTACGGATATCCGCAGAACGCGCCGTACTCGCAGCCGGGTTCCGCGCCGTACTTTCCCCCGCCGCCAAACGCCCAGGGGCAACCGCAGCCGACTTATCCCCCTCCTGGCGGACATCCGGGGGCGTATCCTCCGCAGCAGGGACAGAACCAGGGATACAACAACTACCCGCCCCCAACTCACGCGGGGGCTCCCTACTCGGCGCCGTCGCAGGGCTATCAGGGCCAACAGCTACCGACTCAACAGTATCCCAACGCGGGGCCCGCGCCGGGTTCGTACGGGCCTCAGTACGGAGGACCTCCGGTTCATGCACAAGGCTCGCATGTTTCGACGCCCACTTCGCCGGCGCAGCAGCAGCAGCAGTATGGTGATTTGCCCGGACAGTCGTTTGTTCCGCCGCCGCCGGGGCAGGCGAATATTTGGCCTCAGCAGCAGCAGCAGCAGCAGCAGCAGGGCCAGTACTATCCGCCTCCGCAGCCGGCGCCTCAGCAGTCGGGCGTGACGTCGCCGGGTCAGACGCCGGCGAAGCCTTCGGTTGAGCAGCAGGGGTACTTTGGACCTCCGCCGGGGGGACCTCAACAGGTTGCTTCGCCTCATGAGGGGGGTGCTTCTGGGCCGCCTGGTACTCAGCAGCAGAACTATCACGCGCCACCACAGCAGGTTTCATCGCCGCACCAGAACACGGCTTCTCAACCGCCTCCCATTCCACAGCACAGCTATCCCGCTCCTCCTCCATCCGCGACACCACAACAGGCAATGCACCAACAGACTCCTTCTCAGGCTGCCCCTCAGCAACCCAACTACTACACTCCTCCACCAGCATCGCAGGCCATGCCGGGTCCCCAGAGTGCGTCTCAGCCTCAGCAACAGAACCACTACACGCCGCCACCTGCCGCTCCACCGCAACAAGGTGTACCTGTTCACCAGGAGAACGTCTCTCAGCCGCCTCCCCCTCCGCAACAGAACTACTATACACCACCTCCCGCTGCACCACCTCAGGCCCAACAGGAGACGGCTTCTCAGCCTCCTCAGCAGGACTACTACGTGCCGCCACCTCCGCCTCCGGGTCCGGGACAACAGCCAACGTCCCCTCAGCAGGCTGCACCCCCGCAGCAAGAGACTCTCGCCCAGCCCAAGCCTGTCAAGCCGATGACCAATCCGTTTGAGCAGACCTTGTACGGGGCGCCGCCTGCTGAGGCTTCTCCGCCGCAGCAGGTCACCTCTCCGCAAGGGACTACGTCTCCTCCTAAATCATCGACGAACCCGTTTGAGCAGCAGGGCTTCCACGGTGCGCCTCCTCCTCAGGCACCTCCTCAGGCATCACCACCGCATGTTTCATCGCCTCCACAAGGGACTGCTTCTCCTCCCAAGTCGTCGACGAACCCTTTTGAGCCGCAAAACTTTTCCAGCGCACCTCCTCCGCCTCCTGTATCCCAGCAGACACCAGCGACACCCTTTCAACAGGCACCACCGCAGCATACTTCATCGTTCCAACAGCCGACTCCCGCCCAAGCCCCCGTCTCTTCTACGAACCCCTTTGAGCAGCAGGACTACTACACGCCGCCGCCGCAAGCTGCACCCCCTCAACAGACCCCCTCCCAGACACCCAGCACGACCAATCCGTTTGAGCAGCAAAACTGGAACACTGCGCCTCCTCCAGGACCACAGACTGCGGCACCATCACGAGAGACTCCTCAGAGCCATCAGAACACCGCTGGAAGCTACCAGAACTACATCCCGCCCCAGAACTATGCACCTCCCAACGCACCTCCAGCCGCACCCCATGATCCCCTCGCCCATCTCGCCAACCAGATGAACAACCTCAACGTCCAACCCAACCCATACTCAACACCCACCACATTCTCCCAAGACGACGCCCCCCGAGGCCCAGCACCCATCCGTCCCTCCGGCCCTCCAGACGAAACCCTCTCCGGCTGCACCGAAGACCGCCAAGTCGACTTCGCCATGGACTGGTACCGTCTCCGCGACACGCCAAAGTTCCTCGTCTGCACGCGCTGCCACGCCGATCACATCCAGAAGACGTCCCTGGCCGGGCACTTTGAGCGCGTGCACCAACCCGACGGGTCTGTCTCGGCGTGCCTGTTCTGGTTCCCCAGGGTTAAAGACACGCTGTTTCCACAGGCCGTGCAGCGGAACGACCTGTCTGCCCTGCGGTCCTATATGGCTAGGAGACCGGATATCATGCCCTGTCGCGGTCGTGTGTACAGCACCGGCGCTGACGGCGGGAAGTGGTATGGGCTGGCTGAACGGGGCGTTATAGACGGGTTCATCGCCTGCGAGGCGTGTTACGAGGACCGCGTGGCCGGGACATCCTTTGAGCCGCGCTTCTCGCCCTTTCGCAAGCAGGGCGCAGACGAGAAGTGGATGTGCGACCTGTGCATACCGTACCTGGCCACCGCCGCGGGAAAGATGTCCAAGACGGGCGACTGGTTGGGCTTTGTGGCTGCGATGAAACATCGTCTGGAGTTGCCGCAGTGCGAAGGGAAGACGCTCGCTCCCGGCACGGTGAAGTGGTTCGTGCCGAGGAGGAAGATTGAAGGCATGCGGATTTGCGAGGCGTGTTACTTGGATAAGTTGGCGCTATCCCGGTTCGTCAACGAGTTTGAGCCCCTCGGGGGGAAAAAGGGCTCCGGCTTGGGAGGCTTCCTGAAAGACCTAGTGCAAGACGGAGAAGCATCGTGCGACCTCGCCGTCATCTCCCTAGTAGTCGCCCTCGAAGCATCCCTCTGGCAACGAGACATCAACGTCTTCCTCACCGCCGCTCAATCCGTCCTCCCTCTCGTCCCGTGCACCGCCAACGGCATCATCAGGGGCAAATGGTGGACCGTCAACCACTGCGACCTCTCCGTCTGCGAAGCCTGCTACCACGGCATCCTCAAAACGACCGCCATAGACCACTACTTCCAGCCCATCCAGCGGGACCCCAAGGTCGACATCGTGTGCAGCTTTTGTCCGGCTAATCACCGCTTCGCGCCGTTTATGAAGCGGCTGGCCGAGACGCTGGATAAGGGCGTGTTTGCTCCGTTTGGGGACTACGTTACCCTCTGGGGGGGCGTGCCTGCGTGTCCGGGGATTAAGGATCGCAAGGCGGGCGCGTGGTGGGCGTACGGGGAGGTTCTCGCGTGTCAGGAGTGTTGGTTGGGTTTCGTGAGCGAGACGGCTCTGGGGCCACACGTTCCCGTCAAGGGGGAGACGGACTCCCGTTCGCTGATCTGCCAGTTCTGGTCCCCGAGGATACGCAGAATGTGGCTAGAAACATGCTCCGCCGGCGCCCCCGGCTCGCCAGAGTCGCAAGCCGCGATCGAAAAGTTCAAAATGTTTGGCATCCGCCGACTGGAGGTGTACAACGCAACGATCCCCCAGATTCACTTCATCGAGCAGATGAAGTTGATGAGGGTGCAGCAGGCCATGCACCAGGGCCACTTGGCGCTCATGTATCAGGGGATGGACGGCATGGCGACGCTTTCGGGGACGACGGACGGGTATTTGCATGGGAACAGTTCGCTGGGGTGGCATGCGACCGAGTATGGGGCGACGAGCGCGCAGATGATGAATAATATGCATACGGGCATGGCGAATGCGAATAGGCCGGATGATGTTATGCAGGTGGTGAGGTTGAAGATGATGTGGGCGGAAGTTGAGTAGTTTAGAGGGAATCCTATCATGACTGTATCTTGTCTCTGCCGATTGCATGTTAACACGCCTGTATTTATGTATCTAAGATACCACGTTAACTAAGTCGTACTTCATACGAGTGACATAATCGACTGACGCCTGCATCGCTTGGAGTCGGGAGTGCTCTGGGGAGATACATGTGCCGAGCAGTGTAGGGGCGGTAAGTTCGATGACCAATGGGTCCTTGTCCTTGTGCGTCAATTCAAATTTCCAATTCGCCCAGGACGTTTGCGTGCTTATCCCCGTTTTAATCCTATTGATGCTCGGTGGCTCTTGATGGTGGAAGCTCCAGTTGGCCTGGTGGTTGCAACTTGCCGCAGGGAAATTCCAAATGGGGTGGTTAATACGCCAAAATATAGCCAACTAGAAATCTTTCTAATATTGCTACAAATGGTGTATGTAGTAACTTATTGACTTGGTCATAAAGAAATTCCGAAGAAATGCGACCGGATCGCTTACATACTCTCCTCGCTCGAGATAAGAAACTCTGTCAACTATTCCGCTCGCTCGCTGAAATTCCAACTACCCAACTCGAGGATGGCTCCAGGCTAACATTGAAATTCTAACCCCTCAGCTTAACGATGCCTTCAGGCCAACATTCTTCTTCTTGCCTTTTTAATGTGATGAAAGACCTCTGACCAGGTCCCTAACATAGAGCGAGCAACTAAGGCGTCCTATCCTCAAAATACGAGGGTCGGTTTAAAGACCTGCAAAGTCTTGGCAAGGTTGCCTTGAGGAACTAAGCCTGAGCTTAGCCGTTATAACCACGAGTATTGCTTGGCTTCAACGCAGCATCGCCTGTTTTACAAAACTTTGCATGATATCAATTTTCATAGTTGAACGGCAATATACCTCCTCATCCTTCGTCTCCATCTCAAGGCAGTTTCATGCCATCAACGGCGACGAACTAGCCCGGCTTATTCGCCAAGCCAAACCCCCGGTCCTCTCCGCCACGTTCAACGTCGCAGTCGGCCAGGCACTTGGCCTCGTCTGGAAGCTGATTCCGGCGCTTTGGACCCAAAACGCCTTTCCCGCTCGATGGGCGTTTTCCTTGGCATGTTCTAACCGAGCTGGCCTTGGTTTTCGCACGTTTAAATTGGTGGCCTCACTGGCATAACTGATAACCTAAATATCACGTCTGACTTCTCAACAGAGGACCTGGGCCTTCACAACTTGAGAACCTCAGAAAACATGAATAACTCTCGGTACAACCGCCAACCGGCTCTCAAAGTCGCGCCCCATCTTCACTCCCTGGGCTGGACCAGCTTCGCCCTCAATCTCATCACCATGTTCCTCGGCATGGTCACATTCTTCCTCGCCGTCCTCGCCATGTCGGGCAAGGACAACACGAGAATCGACTTTCCCCTCTCAGCCCGCGCCATCCAAGGCTCCGAAATCGCCATAGTACGTCACCCCTTTCTCACAACAAACCCCAGTTACTGAACCCTTTGCAGTCCCTCCTGGAATCAATGACTTCCTTCTCCCTGCTCGCGCACTACACCCGCATCCTCACAGAAGTCAAAACCCAGTGTCCGCAGAAACGAGCCAAATCCGTGCGAAAAGTGTTGAGCGTTTGCGTCGCGCCGACGCGCTGCGTTTTTCTCGGCGCGTGGATTCTTTTGGTTCCGTTTCAGGCGCGGTATGTCCCGATTTTGGGACACGAGACGTTGAAGGATTGTGCTTGGGAGTTGGAGGAGTTGAATAATAAGAGGTGCAAGTTTGTGAATGGGACGTGGGTTGCGGCGATTATTTTCATGTGAGTTTATTGTTGATGAAACCTTGGACTGACTAACGAGGGTAGAGCTGTGCACTCCATGTCGATAGTATTGTTCTTGATCATTACGCATCGAATTCGACGCATGGAGAACCCTTCAGATGAACAGAAGGAGTCGAGGATTTGGGGAGTTTGGAATAAATTGACGGCCAGCCTTCGGTTCAAAAGATCATATGCGCCAGTCCAAGGGCCAGATTCCGCAGCAGATCAACTGATAGGAAACGCGAACCGAAATTGATAGTTCCTCCATACAAAATGCCAATACATCAAACCCTCCAGCTCTTATCCAACCCTGTCAGTCGACGAAAGCTCAACAGTATCAAACGCTCTCGATCGACGCCACCACTTGAACTTGATGGACGGAAACGCGCTATCGGGACCTTTCAGAACCATGCCGGGATGCACCACGTTGAGCGCAAACAACGCAACAAGCATCGGAAAGGCATCCAGGTAGAGTTGGAACTGCTCGTGCCGCAAAATCACATTATCCGTCGAGACACCCCCGCTGAACTCGACCAGGCGGAAAACGATGCGTACCTAAACCAGTCAGCTCTGCACCCACAACCAAAGAGTCACAATCACTCACGATAATAAGCCCAAGAACAAGATAAACAACCCAAAACAACCGCATCGTCCACCTATTCCTCCCCTCCCGCTTGCCCACCCTCGCGCTCCTCACCATTACGCGGTAAAACCGACAGTGCACCACGATAAACGCCAGCACGCAGCCCAGCTGGACTCCAATCCCCGCCATGTAGACTTTACTCCCCAGATCGGCCTTCTCGTCGCTGTTCTGGTCGGCGATCAGGACGCCGCCGGCGGCTTGGATGACGAAGCACATGACGTCGGCGGTGACGAAGCATTTGGCGAGCCACGGGGCGGAAATGGACATGATGCGGCGGCGGGGGTGGAGGA
Organism: Thelonectria blattea; assembly: GCA_024115155.1. Taxonomy (NCBI): domain Eukaryota; kingdom Fungi; phylum Ascomycota; class Sordariomycetes; order Hypocreales; family Nectriaceae; genus Thelonectria; species Thelonectria blattea. The sequence goes on from JAMQMW010001468.1 coordinate 31,754, forward strand.
GGTGGACGAGGCGGGCGACGGTCATGTATATGAAGGCGTTTATCCCTGGGAGGAGGGGTTAGTTGGGTTTTGAGAGGGATGGTTGGGAGGGGCTTACAGAGCGGTGCGAGGAGGAAGAGGAGGGTAGATACGACGACGTAGCCCATCTCTTGCTGGTCTCTGGCTCCCAAGGCGCGGAGGATGAAGCAGAGGCATTCCCAAGAGGAGCCCATGACGATGACCCAACAAAAGGACTACCAGGTGTTAGCTTAATGAATCTCTAGCTGAAAGTATAGTCTTTGCCGTCTGGTGTCTGGTACGCACCTTTTTCATAATCACAGCCTGGACGACATGGGCAACAGTCGTCAAGCCGAAGCAGACCGCAAAGGCCGTGTTGTCCTCCCACTGCGGGTAGAAGCCGTAATTTGCGTTGCATGAGTCGGGAGGGACGTAGCCGTACTTGTCGGGTATGGCGGTGGTGCAGCTTGGGGTCGAGGAGGTTGAAGAAGGGATGGAGGAGGAGGTTAGCGTTGCCATTGTGTGTGTCGTGAGCTGGGTTGGATTGTTGGTGGTTTGGGAGGGGGGCTTAAGAAAAGTACTGTTGATGGTTAAAGATGGTTGTAGAGGACGTTGGAGGGCTTTATACTGAAGCCATGGCGACATGAGCCTTTGGTTGAGCATAGTCCGTCGTCGCTTTTAACAAGGAAAGCGAGGACTCTTACGCGTCTCGCTTCAAACAAACCGAACCGCAGACGACAAACTTGCACCGCCATGTCTTGGCCGAAAGAGTGGCTGTTGATGCGTGAAGCCTGTGAGACGGAGCCTCCTCATTGGTCCGTTTGTCGCTCTCCTCGTTTTCGCACCCGACCGTCTGAAATAGTCACACCATGTTTATTTTCGGCACTCGGCTTCATCTTTAGGTCACTACTAGGACATGGTTAAATCACCCATTTCCCAATCCATATATCCAATCTCAAATCCCCACCCAATTCTATCCCCCGGGCTCACATCTCTCAAGGCATCCCCATGGCCTGACCCAACGGCCACACCATGTACTTCTCATACCCCCCGGGCAACTTCCTCCCAATCTCAGCCACCCAGGCCTTCGTGATACTTCTCGAAAACGCAAAGTGTCTGCCTGGACTTCCACCAAAACACCCTTCCAACATGTGGTCCAGCACCAAGAAGTGCGCGAGGAGGACCTGAGCTGCGTGGTTGGACGGGTTCGTGAAGCTGGTGTATTCGTCGTCGGTCATTTTGTTGGTTAGGGCGTAGCAGGGGACCATTTCGAGTAGGGCTGCACTGCATCAGTATAGGCCCAGAGGTAAATAAGTGTAGAGGCGAATAGGGACTCACCATCTCGCGGCGATGTCTTGCTCAAGACAGCCAACCTCTCCAAAGTCCCCAAATACTCCCTCTCCGCCTCACCCTCACACAACCCCCCAACCATCTTCAACGAAGCCAAAAAATGTTCAACCCCTCCATCACCCTCCCACCTCCCCCCCTCCCCGACAAACCTCTCCATGCTCCCCACAAACGATTCCCTCGTAAACCCCCCAAACATGCTCTCCCGCTGATCCCTCACCAGCGTCGTCGAAATGAGCATCCACCCGCGCATCATAGCGACAAACTCCATCAGCCCGTCGGGCATGTACGACGACTGAAACGTCAGGGCTATGACGGCCGCGTACCGCGCGTCGGCGTCGGAGCTGGAGAGGCACGGCTGGGAGAGGGCTTCGTTGAGGCCTTTGATGGCGGAGATGCGCAGGGCGAGGGCTTGCACGGAGTGGTCGGTTGAGGTGAAGAGGGTGAGGTGTTGGGCGGCGAGGGCGAGGAGGGAGGAGGCTAGGAAGGAGTACTGTTGGAGTGAGCAGGTTTGAGTGATGGATGGAAAGACTCTAGTGAAGTCCTGAAGGGGCATATACACACCTCATGTGACAAAGCAGCTACATCCTGCCACACCCCCTCAGCACCATACGGATGCGGCGGATACGCTTCAACCAAGAAATGCCGAAAAAAACGAAGATGATCCAAACAAACATTCACACTCGGCGCCGCAGAAATGGCTTGCTGACGAGCATCAGGCAACACCGTCACTTTCTCCGGGTAGACGCAGTCCAGTCCCATCCGGCGACACCCGTGACACTCGGGCCGCGTCTCGGAGCACTTGACCCGGCGCCGCTTGCAGGTGAAGCATCCGCGCCGGGTTTTTCGGAAGCCCTTTCCCGGGATGGGTTTGCGGCGCGGGTTGGCCGGGTCGGCGGGATGAGGGACCGGGTTGGGTGTGTCGGTCATTCTGGGGTGTGTCAGTGGCGGATGTCTTGTTGATGGTGCTGGTGTGCCATCTAGAAGAAATAGTCTTGTATAGTATGTCAGTGAAAGATCAAAGTCATCCATTGTTCATGTCTTCGCCAAGCCTGCTCTGCCCCCTTTGCTGACGCGTTGGCCATTCGACCACTCGGGTCAATATTCGCGCCGGCTTGTGCGCCATGTCTCGGTATAATCGTATCTCGTATCGAAATCGCATGTTCAAGCCATCAATTATCATCTGCTTGTTTAACTCATTCGCTGCCAAGACGCCCTTGAACCAGACTCCCGCCCTTCTCATACTCTGAGTTGACTCCAAGTCTCCAACTCCTCCTGACTCAAACTCAAAGCAAAGCTGCCATGGCCGCCGCTCCCATAATCCCAACCAACCCAGATCCCATAGTCGCCGCCGCCGCATTATCAGACTTTGTCGAAGCCGCCGTGGCCGAAGCCTCCGTCGCCGTCGCCGAAGACCCCGAATCGGTCTTGTCGCTCCCGCCGCTGCTCCCGTCCAGGTCCTTTGCCAGAAGGCTCGTAGCTTCAGGGTAATCGGATGCCGTCGTGCCGTCGACAAGCCACACGCCGCAGACGGATCCAATGGCTTGGGCAAAGTCTATCACCAACACGTTAGCTGACTCCCTCCCTTCCCAGAGAACGAGAGGAAACTTGACTTACCAGCCGAACACTGCCCCGACGTGTCCTTGCCCACCTCGACGGCTATGGCAGACATGTGTCTGCACAGACAGTCAAAGTCGGTCGAGCCGCAGCCCTCGGACTTGACAATCTTGCGGAACGACGCGAGGGCGCAGTCGGGCACGTCGCCCATGTACTCGCCTATCGTGTCGAGCGCGGCCGAAGCCCCGAGCACGTTGGCCAGGACCACGGCGAGGGTAGCGAATGACGTCTTCATGTTGGATGAGTTGTGATATTTTGTTTGTCGTGGACTCGTGGGGGAACTGGAGGGATGCGAACGAGAAAAGACTGGGACACTTGGAACACTGCAGGCTACTTATGGTCTCAAGCAGGTC
>JAMQMW010001471.1:3287-18164 GCA_024115155.1 Thelonectria blattea
TCCGAGCTTCGGGGGCTCTGGAGAGTGGCAGAGCGCCGGAAAGGTGGGTCCGGCATGGATGGGCCCACTCTGCCGCCCGTGTGGGCTCAGCTTTGCTGCGAACGCGTCGCGTCCCAATGGAAATTAAAGTGCTTCTCCCAGCCTCACAATTCATGAAGCAGCTAGCATTTCGCAGCGGAGGCCATGTGCCAAGTCTTGCAGTTCGTCATCGAGGCACACGAACACGCTGCATTTCTTTATGTTGTCGACTTGGGTACCTTACGTATAAAGTACGAATACCACTACCAAAACAATCATTCATCCGTTTGCCTTGCTACCTGAAAACCCGTCATTTGCTTCAAGCTATGCTTCACCGCCCAGTTCCATCCATGTCAAAAAGTAACAAAATGTTGAAAAAATGAACCGTCTCCTGCACTCCAAATTGATCGTGCAAACACCTCGGTGCGGCAACAAGCCAGTCCGAAATCTCCCTCCTTGCGTAGAGTACCTGCCAGTCGGCAAATAAACCCAATCGAAATCATGAATTAAGCATCAGTTCCGTCCACCAGCGCCTTATTTTCGTCCCGGATGATCTTCACATGACGTTCGTAGAAATGGAGCATCTGTCCAGTCAGCAGCCGAATCAACGACGGAAAAAATCGACATACCTTCTGTGGGCACTTCTTATAGATGGTGTGTGTGTCGTGCTTTGTCTTCTGTCCGTTCTTCCAGATGAGGTACACCACCAACTTGCCGCTACCTTCGTCCTCGCACGCGTCAATCGTCTCAATGTCATCCTCCCAAGAGCCCGCGGGTGGGCTCCATTTCTTGGCCGTTATCGGTGGCGTCGATTCGTCGGGGTGTGTGCCGTTTCGTCGCGACCGTTTCTGTTTGCCGGCCGCCGCCGCCCCGTTGCTTTGACGACCTCGCTTCTTGGTCTTTGTCACCTTCTCCGTCTCTTCAAAGATGGCGTCTCGTCCACCGTGGCGCGAGAGGTATTGATTAAGAATGTCGGCTGCCGAGTCCCTGGGGGTCTTGATTAGTGGAGTTGAAAAACTACGCGTTGGCTGGCGCATACTGGAGATTTTCTTCGGGTTCCCATGTCATGTCCTTTGGGCTGTCGTATCCCTCCCACTTGACCTGGAACTTGAGCGTGCCCTGTAAAAAGTGTCAGTCAAAGCATGAGGCGAGGCAACACCATATACCCACATCGTCATCAATGATGTGTTTTTTTATGGCTTCCACAATGAACCTGGGACCCATCAGCATCGAGTTGCTTCCCGGAGCAGCTGGAAAGCTTACTCGTCCTCATCCAAATCCTCATCTCCCTCGCTGCCCTCGTCCGCCAAATCGCCATTGCCCGCGCCGGCATCGTCGTCGTTCGCGTCCGAGGCGTCATGGATGGTGGCCTTGGCGGTGGCCTTGCGAGTCTCTCGGAGGGGGACCACGGAGTCGCTGTCGGACGATCCGCTATCGCTCAGCGCTTCGGAACGATTAGCAAATGTCCAGAGTCATTTGCGACGCGAATCGAGCTCGCGGGCGTTGTTCGTCCGGTGAGCGCGATGCGCATTCGGCGGTGCGCATGCGACCAACGCGCGCCGACGCGACATGGGAGGGGGGAGGGGTCGTACCTGGAGGCATCTTGAAGATTCGCACGTCGTGAGTCTGAACGGGTATAAAAACGACACCAATGAGCTGACGGGAGCGTAGCTTGAGCTGTTCGAGGATGTCGTGGGCGGATTCTCAACTCCAGGCCAAAACAACTATTCGCATGAGGCGATAGGTTGGGAGAGCTCCTTCCCGCACCAGACGTGTGGCTCGCGCTTCCATGTGGGACACGTCACGTGACTAGAGCTCTGACATTCTGCTATCGAGATCGCTGGCGACCCATCTTAAAGACTCCAACACCGAAAGCTTCTCGCCCTATGGACAAGCTCGGTAGCACCTCACACTCTCCCGAATAAACTGCCTCTCAAAGAGCCACTGACTCTCCCTTTTCCAACATTCTTCACGGAAATGCAGCAGCGGACGTGTTACCGCCCGCCCCCAGAAACATCAGGCGCTTCTTCATTTCGGAGGCGCTGGCGAGGGGCGTACCGACGGCGAAAAGAAGCAATTCTCAACTAAAGCCGCAGGGATGCAGCAAACATCCAGAGACAAGTCGCGAACCCTGACAAAGCCGCCTCTGGTCGAACCTATTTCTGGAGCAGGGAAATGAACGGCAAGGAATCCGCCAGCCAGGCAGCTTCATGGCTAAGACTCGTCATCCAAAAGAGGATATGCTCTGCATTGCGGCTTCACACCGGGTTGCTTGGCTGGTCTATAGAACATCAATGGACGACGCCCAAGGGAATAGCGCGAGCTTGGATCGCGAGAGGACCGTTGGTGGCTTGTCCTTGTGCCTGGTCAGTGGTGATTGATGAATGACGGGACGGTCTGACCCCCCCTAAAATGCAGAGTCTCTCCCGTAGTTGCCGTATCCGCGTAGCCCCTAATCATCCTCTATTCAGGGGTAGAAGCCAGTCGCGAGGCTTCCTCCCAGCATCACGGACAGGGAGACGCACTCAACAATAGCTTCGATGGGCTCATCATGACGCACCGCACAACTCTCGCGAGCCCGATTTGTGCAATATTTTACGAGGGCCCAACATGAGAGGCGACGCTAGAAAGAGTCGACTGCGAATGAGGCATTTCGCAAGTTGCAGGCGTAATGAAAGCATACGGGCGACTTGTGCTGCACCTGTAAAGGGGCAAGCAACCTCACCGTGTCTTGGGACCGGGATTCGTGCAGTTGGCTCTTGAACGACCGCGTGGTCGGTGCCACCCATGCGGACGAGGTTACGGCCAATGGAGAGAGGCGCTGCCAGAGTGCCGATATGGGAGCAGCCTTTCTGGCCTTCCTTCGAGCCCTATTCGCGCCTACAGGGGACCCGGGTGCTATCTTGGGCCAGTGGTCAATGTTCCCAATCTCGTCCCCCGTCTCCCCGGGTTGTAAGTCAGTCGTCATTTTGCAGTGGTTGGAGAGAGATTGATCTGTCTCGGCTTGGGTGTGCGTGGGGTTTCCGGCATGTTGACGACTTGCTTGTGGTGCATCCATGCGCCGGGTCTCCCCAAAAGAATGACGAGCGAAGACTCTCTCTTTGTGCTGACGGGGAAGGGAAAGGGGCGAACGGGACTGGGTGCGCGCCATGCAGAAGTTGAATTAAACGCGAGCAAAACGGTGAGCACCGCGAGTGAGGTAACGTCTGCAAGAGCCCGCATGCATGCACAGCGAGCGACGGTCTTTTGAAAACGAGCCAATGGAAAGGCGGCGCGAGACCGGGAGGCTATTGAATGGTTGACAGCACCGACTTCGCCTCGCTGGCAGCGTCTGATTAGCGAGCCGGCCCTGTCGGTCTCATTGGGAGAAGAGAGGAGAAGAAAGAGGTGGCCAAAAAAAGTAGCCGTCGGATGGAACAATGTCTGACATTGTTATTTCATTTTGAGGCGCCCAACCGGCACCCCGACACAACTGATTTCCCTGGCCGTTCATCTGGTTGTTCTCGCCGCCTCATCTGCATCTCTCTTGCTGTTGTCCACTCATCCCATTCCACCACGGGAGGTATTCGTACCTTCGTAGTCTTTCGTGACGCAAAGTCGACGGAAGCTGACCCTTGTCCATAGTACACACGTGCCCCCAATACCCAACCCCGAGGTGGTGATGTCTTCCTTTGGTGTAGGTACTGGACCTTATTCGTACGTGCTCTCCCTCCCTGGACATCCATTCCCATGCGCGCAACAGAAATAGAAAACCACCCCCAGCATCGAAGTCCCATCGGAAATACAGGCTAGACGGCCTCCTAGAGCGGTCGATCAACACTAAGCGAGCGACCGACGAGGCATTCGTCCAGGGGAATCACACGGGAGAAGTTCAGGGATCAGCTGGTGGCTAGCGACCCGTAGACGCCAATCTGGGCGGTCCCAACTGGGGCTTGCTGGGGCTGGGCTTGCTCTTCTGGCTTGCTGAGGGCTTGCTTGTGTGGGCGTGTTGTGGGCGTCCATGCTGTGGGTGTGCTGTGTGGGCTTGCTGAGAGGGGGAAGCGACTTGGAACTTTGTTGGATCCCGCCCCTGAACGGAGGCTTGATTAAAAAAAAATAATTAAACCCAGCGATACTCCTTACTACGACTCTATTCCATTGTCTCCTGTCCCCCAGGCCAATGTCGAATCCAACTTCTCTTTTTCTTGTCCCTCTCTTTGCCATGTCCACCTAACTTTCGCTATATGCTCTTTTAGTCCCTTCCTGTTCGAGTTCCCTCGCTTCCATCCCGTCTCTCGCTTCTCTCCCTCCTTCCTTCCTTCCTTCCCTGAGTCGCTCCGTCGCCCCGGAGCCCAACATCATCGTCCCTCTTCTCGACGCTCGTTTCACTCCTTTTCCGTCGCTCGCTCTCCCTATGATTCAAGCCCATCCTGCTCCCCGACAGGAGCCCTAATAACACCGACAGAACCCCCTTCTTCAACTTGCCCTCTACTCTCTTGTAGTCACCCGTTCGTTCGTTCCGTTCCGTTCCCTTAATCAGCTCCCCCTCCCGAGTTCCAAACATGGCCACCAAGATGGAAACCACCAGCCAGCCCGACGAAACGAGCACTCCCAAGTTTAGCGCCCCCAAGGATAAGACCTGCCCATTCTGCTCGCAAGCTTTTACCTCGTCCTCCCTCGGCCGCCACCTCGACCTCTACATCAAGGAGAAGAATCCCAAGCAGCCAGACGGCGTCCACGACGTCGAGGCCATCAAGAAGCTCCGCGGAAACATCACTAGACGCCAGGCCCGACCCTCGCTGGGCAATCGACGCGCATCTACCCCTGTCGGCACCCCGAAACCCTCGCACCACAAGGAGCCTCCCTTGCCGGAAAAGAGCGAGTACAAGTCGCCCGCGATCCCCAGAGAAGGCCAATATGTAGTAGACAGCTATAAGCACCCCTTCCAGCCGACCTGGGAGGCCACGGGCGTCATGAATGACATCCCCAGGCCCGGCGATGAAACCTCGGACGCCCTCAAGCGGCCCGGCATGCAGCGTTCCGTCAGCAAGCAGGTCGTCCAGAAGGCCCAATTCGATGTCAAGCAGAAGCTGTCCGACGCCATGGACACGGCCCGAGCTGCTGAGCTGGCGCTCCGAGAGTTGCTCAGCTCTTGGAGGGCAGCCAGGTATGTGTGACGTTATCGTGTCTCAGCTTTCCTCGGTCAACAGCTAACCCACCCTCTCCCAGGCTCCAACTCGACTCCAACTCGATGCCATTTGACTTCGATCCCTTCTCCCTCGACTTCCCTGCACTGACCCTGCATTGTCTCCAGCCACCTCCAACCCTCTTCTCTTCAACTCAGCACCCCACGTCGACCTCGTGGTCTGTCCAATGCCCGGGCCAGCGCGAGTTCGACGCCCTCCGATCGCACTTTCGCAACGAGTTCGACTCCTGGAAAATGACATGCGCTTCAACCACCTCTGCCGCTGTCGACGATTCCACCTTTGCTCAGGCCAGCGGGCCATATCGAGACCCTCGCGAGGCTGTCCGAAAGGCGGAACAGGCCGCGGAGAATCTCGAGGCCCAGGTCGGAGAGCACCTGCAGTCCGCCTACAACGTGTGGGAGTCGCTACCCGAGCAACGCCGCCAAGAGCTTTGGATTTTGGAGTTGGCCAGGAGTGTCGGTCGAAAGGGTAAAGAGTTGGACAGATTGAAGCAGGAACACCACAAGCTGAAGCAGGAGAACACGACCTATAAGACCCAGATCGAAGATCTCTGCCGGTTGCAACAGCCGCGAGAATTCAAGATTGCACAACCCATGCGAGTGCCAATGGAGAAGGCCCTAATCACCGCGCTCGTCGAGCAGAGCGTCAAATGCGGCGCAGGAATTGGCGGTGGTATCGAGGATACCGAAGTTGACCTGGGTTCCATCGTGTCAAAGTCGATTGAGCGATGGAAGAATGTCATCACGTCAACACGAGTCAACACGACTGGTATGCATGCTCAACGACCTCTCGATCAGTCCGCTCCCCCAGTACCAACAGCCGCCATGGCACCTGGATCGCCAACGCCGCCATCGGCATCCAGCGCAACGGCACCCAAGGCTCCCGTGGCTCCCATGGCCAATGGAACCAACCAAGCTTCTCGTCCCTCGGCTCCAGGACGGACGCCTGTTCCAAATCAAAGGAGGACTCCTCTGGCCTCCAAGCCAAAGCAGCAAGTGCCGCCTCCCACGCAACCAAAGCCGCAGAAGCTCCAACAGCAACCGCTAAAACCTCAACTGTCACCACAACCGCAAGCGCAAACGCCACAGCCGCAGCAGCAACCGCCATCTCAACAACAACAAAATCAAGCACAGCAGCAGCAGCAGCAGGCACAGCAGCAAACGCCTCAGGGACCGCCTCTCAAGCGCGTCTCGACAACAAGCACCAACGGAGGAATGGCGAGTGAACAGACTACAGGGTCGACGACTACGACAGCCCCCCCTTCGGTTGAAGAGACGAGTGACCAGGATGCCGATGCCGAGATGGAGGACGACGACAGCTTTGCTATAATGAATGCTTCGCCAACCAAGGCACCTCAAGCGCCCATGCAACCGCAGGCTCCCCTCGAAGTCCCGCGGACCAGAGGGCCGATGCAACATCGTGCCGCCCCCGATCCCAGGTTCCTGATGCCCAATGGCACCGGGAGCCCAGTGGCAAGACCGCCCATATCGCTGAGTCGCTCAATGCCCAACATGAACATGACTATGCAGAACAGCGCGATGCATTCCGCCGAGATGGGCATGGCCATGCAGGGAGTGCGAGCTGAGCCGATGTATATGGAATAACGTGCCAGTCTCTCCCTGCGGTGGTGTGGCTGAGGAAAAGACTCGCACAAAAGGAAGATGTAATGATAAAAGGATCACCGAGCGTAGATAACTTGCTCATCATGTGTTAATACGAGAACGCTCTATTTGTATAATAATTGATACCGCCTTGGACGACTTTTCACTGCCATCTCGTACGACTCGCTGGCGGTGACTCTGCTTCTCCTGGTTCCTGAGTTCCGTTCTCGCAGTTTTTGACATGGAGGGGCTGAGTCATTGTCACTATGACTGAACCCCGCGATTGTGGCGCCAACACCAATAATTTTCTGCCCCTCATTGCCCTGACTTGTTTCCACCAAGCCACAACAACTTTCTTTTCGTCGACGGTAACAACTCTTCAGCTTTGTCTCGTCCGACCGATTCGACACCCAAAACACTCCCCGTCCGAGCGATACGAGACGCAACCATGGCTGACGCCGCTGCCCCCCCAACCGAGCAGGTCGCCAACCTGCACCTCGACGAGGTGACGGGCGAGCGAGTCTCCAAGTCGGAGCTCAAGAAGCGCCAGAAGGCCCGCCAGAAGGAGGAGGAGAAGAAGCTCAAGGCGGCCCAGCGAGGTGCCGCCGCGCCCGCCGGCAAGAAGGCGGGCAGCGCCGAGGCGGCCGAGAAGGACCTCACGCCCAACCAGTACTTCGAGATCCGGTCACGGAACATCAACAAGCTGCGCGAGACCAAGAGCCCGAACCCCTACCCGCACAAGTTCAACGTCACGTACGACCTTCGCAAGTTCGTCGAGGAGTTTGGCCACCTCAAGTCGGGCGAGACGGCCCCCGAGAAGATCGTCCAGGTCGGCGCCCGCATCCACGGCAAGCGAACCTCGGGCTCCAAGCTGGCCTTTTACGATGTGCGGACCGAGGGCGTCAAGGTCCAGGTCATGTGCCAGGCCCAGGAGGTGCGTGAGGGCGCCCCTTCGTTCGACGCCCAGCACGAGCACATCCGCCGTGGTGACATTGTCGGCATTGTTGGATACCCTGGCAGGTTGGTTTCCCATCTGCAGTCGGTCGTGAGAAGGCGTTTGGCTAACTCTGCAACAGGACTGCCCCCAAGACCAAGCTCGAGAAGGGAGAAGAGGGCGAGTTGTCCATCTTCGCCACCGAGATCATCCTGTTGACGCCCTGTCTCCATGCTCTACCGGATGACCACTACGGCTTCAAGGATCTCGAGCAGCGTTACCGCAAGCGCTACCTCGATCTCATCTGCAACGAGCGTTCTCGCAACGTCTTCATCACCCGATCCAAGATGATCACCTGGATCCGAAGATACTTTGACGAGCGCGACTTCGTCGAGGTCGAGACCCCCATGATGAACCAGATTGCCGGCGGCGCCACGGCGAAGCCCTTCACCACCCACCACAACGAGTACGACATGCAGATGTTCATGCGTGTCGCCCCCGAGCTGTACCTCAAGATGCTCGTCGTCGGCGGCCTCAACCGCGTGTACGAGATCGGACGTCAGTTCCGAAACGAGGGAGCCGATCTCACCCACAACCCCGAGTTCACCACGATTGAGTTCTATGAGGCGTACGCCGACGTCAACGACCTCATGGACACCACCGAGGACATGGTCTCGGGCCTCGTCAAGTACCTGACGGGCGGGTACAAGACCACCTTCCACAACCAGTCGGGCGAGACCTACGAGGTGAACTGGGAGAAGCCCTGGCCCCGGTACGAGATGATCCCTACCCTCGAGGAGGCCACGGGCGAGAAGTTCCCTCCCGGCGACCAGCTCCACACGCAGGAGACCAACGACTTCCTCAAGCGCGTGCTCAAGAAGATGAACCTCGAGTGCACGCCCCCCCTGACCAACGCCCGCATGATCGACAAGCTCGTCGGCGAGTTCATCGAGGAGAAGTGTGTCAACCCGTCCTTCATCACCGGCCACCCGCAGGTCATGAGCCCCCTCGCAAAGTACCACCGCGAGATCCCCGGCCTGTGCGAGCGCTTCGAGGCCTTCGTCTGCAAGAAGGAGATCGCAAACGCCTACACCGAGTTGAACGACCCCTTCGACCAGCGCCTGCGCTTCGAGGAGCAGGCCCGCCAGAAGGACCAGGGCGACGACGAAGCCCAGCTCATCGACGAGAACTTCTGCACCTCGCTCGAGTACGGCCTGCCGCCCACCGGCGGCTGGGGCATGGGCATCGACCGCATGGTCATGTTCCTGACGGACAACTACACCATCCGCGAGGTCCTGGCCTTCCCCTTCATGAAGGACGAGCCCAAGAAGGAGAAGCTGGCCGCGGAGGAGGTCGGCATCGAGCCTCTCCCCGTCGAGGGCATTGGTAAGTCGGAGGCGTGACCCACCACCACCACCTGCTCCGGATCGGACCTGCTAACACGGACTCGCATCAGCTCACAAGTAGAAAAGACGCGGGGGTTCTGTCATAGAAAGCCACGCAGAACCGTGGGTGCGGGATCTGTATGGCAGGGTAATGCCATGTGTTAATTACCATTTGCTCATCGTTCTGTCATGATAAAAAGTAGAGAGAAAAATTAAAGAAACAAGATCCGATTTTACACGGCCTGTTCATGGCAGCATGCCCTCTATTCGCAGAGCTGAGTGTTTTCCTGAAGTGTCCATCTCCACTTTCATCTAGCATTTCCGCGGCCGGTCAAGCAACTCGGCCCATGATTCCACTTCCCATATATCGAACTATTGTTGGTCTAGTATTGTACATTTGGTTTCTGATTTTACATTCTGTTCGTGACCTCATCAGACCACCCGTCATGCCACTTCTTTCCCCTTTCACTTCTTGGCAGACTTGAGCATCTGCTTCACCTGTCGCTCCAGCAGGCGCAGCGTGGGCTTGGGGACGTGCAGGCGATGGGCCAGGACGAGGGCCATGGTGAGGCAGGCGAGGGCGCCGGCCTGGTGGGTGGCGGCGAGGTGCGTGGGGACCATGTAGATGAGGGTGCTGATGCCGAGGAGGGCCTGGGCGGTGACGACGTGGAGGAGACCGGTGGTGCCGCGGCGGACGTTGGAGGGGAGGACGCGGCCGAGCCTGCCGGTGCGGGCGAAGACGAAGACGCCGAGGATGGCGCAAAAGGTGGACACGGCGAGGATGCGGTGGTTCATCTGGACGGTGCTGGGGTTCTCGAGGATGTTGCGCCACCAGAGGTCGGAGTGGTCCTCCTTGCGGCAGTAGAACTTGTCCCAGAGCTCGTTCTTGGGGGGGAAGATGCCGAGGCCCATCTTGGGGAACTCGTTATAGATGAGGCCGGCGTCGAGGCCGGCGACCAGGCCGCCGGACATGGCGGTGACGAAGGTCAGGGCGGCGACGGCGAAGACGGTGCGGCGGAAGGGGGTGATCTCGGGGCTGGCCAGGGCCTTGATGGACTTGACGGCGGCCTCGGGGTTCTTGAGATAGCGGTGGGTGCGGAAGATGGAGAGGCCGGCGACGAGCATCCAGGCGTAGCAGATGAAGGCGGTCGCGAGATGGGTGGTGAGGCGGTACTGGGAGACACGGGGGTGGGAACCGGGAGCGAAGAGGTCGTCCTTGAGACCGGACTTGACCATCCACCAGCCGATGATGCCCTGGAAGCCGATGAGAGCGGAGATTCCGAAGAGGTTGTAAGCCATGGTGCGGGTGACCTTGCGACGGGCGACGAAGTAGAGCGTGGGGAGCACAAAGGTCATGCCGATGAAGCGGCCCCAAAGGCGATGGGACCACTCCATGAAGTAGATCTTCTTAAACTCCTCGAGGTTCATATGGGGGTTGAGCAGCTGGAACTCGGGCGAGGCACGGTATTTCTCGAACTCGGACTCCCACTCCTCCTCGTTCTTGGGAGGCATGGAGCCGGTGACGGGTTTCCACTCGGTGATGCTCAGTCTGTCGCCTCTCGTTAGCCACCTATCCATTTGCGCAGCGAGCCAATTGGCCCCAGCCGTGCTCACCCAGACTCGGTCAACCTCGTCAGGCCACCCCAGACGACGATACCAAAGACGCTGAGGGCGCTTCCCAAGAGCCAGTACCCGGCGCCTTTAGACGAGACGGTAGGCCATGCCTTCTTGGCCGCCTCTGAGACGGACGGCCCGGAGCGAGCGGCGATCTGCTCGGTAATGGAGGGAGCGGCCTTGCCAATGGCGGCGGCGTCGGCGTAGGACCGCGATCGGACGACGTTGAGGATGCGAGACGAGACGGTAGCGGTGCGCGGGGCCTGGCGGAGGCACTGGTTGCAGACGAAGAACTTTGGCGTCGAGGCCGAGGCCTGGAGGAACAACCTCCTCAACCCGGGGGCGAAGGACGCCATTCTGGAGGATTCTCTTTTTGCGTGGTCGAGGGCAAAAGGAGGGAGAGAAAGCCAACGGCCGTTGTCTAAGGAGGAGGAAAGGAAGTCATACGAGCCTCAGCGGACAAATTGTGGTGATGAAGGTCGCTTCTATCCGATGGGTCTCGGCGCTCGCGCTCTCGGGTTCGCGCTCCAGTGAGGGAGCACCCCTGGTCCCCTAGAAGGACCGCTGCACCTGCCCTGAAAGAGCTTAATAGGGCAACGTTGATAGGTGAGGTGGGGTCCCGCAATTGGAGCCGATCCATTCGCTCCAAGAAAGGTCCCCTCCAGGATCCACTCTTCACCGCCTAAATTTTTTGAACGGCAGAAAATTGCAAAAAAGTGCCCATCCCACCACACACGCCGAAGGTCGCTGAGCTTGAGCCGGACTAGACTTGACGACACCATCGAACCGACCCAAGTCTTTTCCATTTCGCCAACGACCGCGAAAAAATGGGTGGACGACAAGCCCACGGGCGCTCCCTCTTGGCGGGACCCAAGTCGAAGCCCGCCGCGCACAAGAAGTCCAAGGCCCGGTCGCAAAAGACTGCCCTCGACGCCTTCGGCATCGCTCAGGAAAACTTTGCTCCCAAGCAGAAGCGCACGCCCAGAGCTCGAGAGCTCGATGCCGAAATCGAGAGGAAGCACGGCCGAGACGAAGACGACGAAGACGACGAGGAGGAGGAAGAGGAAGAGCCCCAGAAGAAAAAGGCCAAGAGGTCCCGACCTGCGGACGAGGACGCCGAATATGGCAGTGATAGCGAGGGCAACGAGTGGAGGCTGGGAGGGCTGCGCGAGGACGACAAGGATTCTGAAATTGAGAGTGACGATGCTTTTGGAGCAAGCGATGACGAAAAGTTTGAAGGATATACGTTTCGTGGTAGCAAGTCTACCAAAAAGGTGCGCTCTCAGAGGCCAAGGCGAGTATAGGGCCTTGCTGACGTATAAAAGGACGACGACTCCGACTCCGACGACTCCCAAGACGACGAGGGAGAAACTCTTGGCACAGAAGCCATTGACCTGGCAACCGCTCTGGATCAGTTCGAAGAGTCTTCCGACGAGGTTGACGACAAGGACCAGTCTGGATCTTCAGACTCGGACGACGATGCTTCTGATGAGTCGGAAGAGGACAGCGAGGACGAAAGTGTAGAAGAGGACAGCGAGGCCGACGAACCAAACCCGGAGAAGCTGGAGGCTCTTCAGGGGCTGATTGCTGGATATGGAGGCGAGGAAGAGGAGGACAAGGGCAAAAAGACAAAAACCAAAATCAGCCTCGGCGATCTCGGCCTAAAAGGAATCACCGACCAGAACGTCAAGACTTCGCTGAAGCTCTTGACGAAAGAGGAGAAGGAGAAGCGGCCAGGTGCCACCAAGAAGCTGGACGTCCCCCTTGCGAGGAGAGAACAGGGTCGCATCGACCGAAGCGCCGCCTACGAGAAGACGAACGAGACCATGGATCGCTGGACCGACACGGTGAAGCAGAACCGAAGGGCCGAGCATCTCATCTTTCCTCTACCTCAGAACTCGGCCACGCATGGCGTGGACACTACCGAGATCCAGCCCCTGACCATCAAGAATCCCGGGAACGAACTGGAGTCCACCATCATGTCAATCATGGAACAGAGCGGTCTGTCTTTGAACAAGCCCGAGAAGCAGCGAGAAAAGGAATTCGACGAAGAGGGCAACGAGCTATCGCGAAAGGAGGCACTCACCCGGAAGCGGATGGAGCGCGAGCTCAATTCGCGAGAGGCCAAGCGCGCAAAGCGCATCAAGAAGATCAAGAGCAAGGCCTACCACCGCGTCCACAGGAAACAGCGCGAGCGCGACGAAATGGCCACCAAGGAGGCCATGGAGGAGGCCGGAGAGATCGACTCCGAGGCCGAGCGGGAGGCCCAGGACCGTCGACGAGCTCTCGAGCGCGTCGGCCAGCGCCACAAGGACAGCAAGTGGGCCAAGCTGGGAAACAAGTCCAAGCGAGGTGTCTGGGACGACGACTTCCGCGCGGGTCTCACCGAGATGGCGCGCAGGGACGAGGAGCTTCGGAGGAGGAAAGAAGGTCGCACCGGTGACTCCGACGACGATTCCACTTCTTCCGGCGACGACTCGGACGGCGGCGATGCGTCATTACGACGACAGCTCAAGGAGCTGGAGGAGGACGACGACGAGCCTCAGTCCAAGTTGATGCAGATGAAGTTTATGCAAAAGGCCGAGGCGGCCAAGAAGGAAGCCAACGACGCGCTCATCAAGCAGATCCGGCGAGATCTCGATGGTGAGGATGCTGAAGAATCCGACGAGGACGAAAAGGAGGAGGTGGGCCGTCGGCAGTACGGCGCTGCCGAAGGCAATCCGTTTGCGCCTGCACTCGGCACGTCGTCTCGACCACCGAAGAAGCGCAGGTCCGGCGACGAGGATAAGGACGAGGACGAAGTCATGATTACTACCGACTCGAGGGCGGGACCCAAAATCACAGCTACCACAGACATCGCCGAGACATCAGGCACCTCAACCGGGGGCGCATGGTCTCGCGGAGAAACACGCCGCAAGTCCAAAAAGAACCAGTCCAGCGCGCGCATCGAAGACCTCGACCTCACCGCCAACATCATGGTAGCCTCCCGCCCCAAGACCAAGTCAAAGTCCAACACGGCAAACGGCCCCGTCCAGGCCGACGACGACGACGACTCGGACGCCTCAGAGACGGACCTGCACCTCCCCATGGCCATCCGCGACCAGGACATGGTAGCCCGCGCCTTTGCCGGCGAGGACGTAGTCGGCGAGTTCGAGCGCGAAAAGAACCAAGTCGCCGAGGCCGACGACGACAAGGTCATCGACAACACGCTCCCCGGCTGGGGCTCGTGGGTCGGCGACGGCGTCAGCGCAAAGGAGAAGAAGCGCCACCAGGGCCGCTTCCTGACAAAGGTCGACGGCATCAAGAAGAAGGACCGCAAGGACGCCAAGCTAGACAAGGTCATCATCAACGAGAGGAGGGTCAAGAAGGTAAGCACGCCCGCCGAGGGGGACACCGCCGCGAGGGAAAAACACACATGCTGACAGCTCCCCCAGAACGATCGCTACCTTGCTTCTCAGCTCCCGCATCCCTTCGAGTCTCGCGAGCAGTACGAGCGCTCGCTGAGGTTGCCTGTTGGTCCGGAGTGGTCGACCAAGGAGACCTTCCAGGACACGACCAAGCCTCGCGTGTTGATGAAGCAGGGCATTATTGCCCCCATTTCCAAGCCTACGATATAGATAATAGACGTTGCTGTCAACACCTGACAGAATGCATTGCACATCTCATGTACCGGGCGCATGCCCTTCGATTTGCTGTCTTATTTGCCTGCGGACCTCCAAGCCATGATTGTGCCCTTTTGCCAAAAATACAAAAGAAAGGGGAACCAGCCTTCGTCATTCCAAACCCCTCCAGAGACTCAAATAGCGTAACGATCGTAATGAAACCCATGAGGAATGTACCTTCCTATCACTTGTCACCAACGGAAGGTCGATCGCCGCTGCAGACCTAAGACACTCACCAATCTTTCAAACCAGACACAACTCCCCCCGCGACTCTTCATGCACAATCCTGACGAGATCTTCCCACCACGGTTGTCTCTTCTTGACGTCGCTCGGGACCGCACCAAACCCTCTAGCAATGGAACGGATGCCGTCGAGTCGTTCCCACAACCGAAGTAGGACCTTGTATGTAGCGGAGATGGTCGATAGAAAAGTTAGCACTTGACGAGACGGAAGGTCCAGGGGGGGGGGGGGGGGGGC